>VZTL01026862.1:0-20057 GCA_013400535.1 Scopus umbretta
AAATGGTTCTATGATTCTGTGATGCAATGGCTACACCAGACCCTGCCAATGCCATACTGGCGTGATTGGAGACATCTGGGGTCTTTCAGCCCATAAAGCAGTGACAAAGATCTGACTGCCAGAGTGGAGCTCAGGGTTGAAGTATGCTGACCTCCATGGTGTTATGTGCTTTTCACCTGCTTTGCTGGCTGTAGCTTCAGCTCAAAGTGTCAGAGCTGGCAGTCGTAAAGAATATCTGTTTCAAAGAGGTTTTGGTACAATGATAAAGAGTTAAATGATGGGAGATGGTTATTTGTGCTTCTCTGCTCCTCTATGGCAATAAGTGCGAAGCAGGCAGCGCTGGCCATAATGTGTTGATTTTGTAAGAGTTAAATGTCTGGTCCCTAATCACATGTTCTTTCATGCTGAGCAGAAGTAAAAATATAAAGTATAAAAGTGTAATGTTGTGGCTACTGCCCAGAGGATACCTGCTGTGTTGTTTTAACCCAGGAGACCTCACCACAGGGCACAACTCATGTACCCAAGAGCCCCCTCCATTTTATTTTGCTTTAAATAGAATATGTTGTATCTGATGCCACACCAGAGATGTTGTAACCACTAACTTTCGGGAGGCAGTGTGCTGCACATGCTAATTAGGAATGCTAACACCCGACACAGAAAAGGGACACCTGGAAGCGGTTGAGGGGATGTGCTGCTCAACCCTTTCACCTCCCAGAGAGGTAATAAGTTTCTTGGGAAAACGGGATAAAAGCAGAAGTCTTCCCTGCCCTCCTGGGTTGCACGGGGCTGAGCTGCCCCCACCCTTTATTTCTCTCTGTATTTGTACCAGTGTCCTGCTGGATGCGGGTGGATGCCTGGCCCAGCCGGCTCTCAGGTGCCTGTTGTTTCAAGGCTGGCCATGTGCAATCAGCCTCATGGGCAGCGGCTGGCTGAGGTGGGGGCGGCTGGCTGGTGCTGGGGGGAAGGAGCTTCATGGCGTGTAAATGCAGGATGGGTGCTTTTCTTTTGGGGGAGGGGTGTATAGAGTGTAGAGTTTGCTTGAGGTATCTCTGAGAGGAAGGGCTGCTATGGACACTAGGTGCCTATGGCTGCTTTGCTGTAGCCCCAGCACTGCTGAAAGTCTGCAGAAAGGAGACTGAGCAAAAGCACTTTTCAATTGTGAGGCCTTGCTGTGCCCTGACTAACAGAGAGAGGTGGTGAGGCCACTGTGCCCAGACACTATGCAGAAGGCATGCTTCAGCGTAAAGAGTTCACAAAACGCATTGAAGAGTGTTGGCTGGGAGCAAGGAGGCTCCTGAGCGCAGCGAAGCAAGAAACGAGAGTCAGTGATAGAGGTGGCTCTGCACCATGCAGGAGAGGCAGCTGCACGAGGAGCAGCTTGCAAGGCACACTGGGACTGATGAAGGTGAGCCATTGCGGGGCGGCCGTGCTGCTGTGGTAGGGAGGGCGAGCTGAGGGTGCGGGTGGCTGCAGCATGGGGACGCTGCTTCAGCGAAGCTTGTGGGTGAAGGTGGAGTGTGTTTGGGAGCGCTGTCTGCTAAATTGTGCTGAGGAGTTAAGGCCCGGTGGCAACAGGGCTCTAGGAACGTTATTTTGGGCTGGTTACTGATGGGGGCTGAAGCTTGAAGAAAACTTGTCTGGGGAGGTGTTAAAAATGAGTTAATCTGGCACAAAAACCATGCTGTAGTCAAGTGGACTCCGAAGGGGGAATGAGATGTGTAGGGAAGGGCTCTGCCTGCTGGGAGTCCAGGCTGGTGGAGCGGTGCTGGGTCAGGCTGTTGGCAGCGCTGTGCGGGGTGAGCTCTCTGCCTGGCAGTGGGAGGCTACCAGCAGATGGGCGAGTGGTTGCTGCTGCTGGGGAGCCTCAGGTATATTTTATGAAATGTCCTGGAGCCCGTGAGGGGCCTCTCTGGAGTAGTGATGCCTGTGGGAACATCTGGAATGGATGCATCTGGAATGTTACGGTATGGGGTTTGGGCCCTGGGGGTGCTTTGCTGCTGTGAGGGCATTTGGCTCCTGTCTGTGCTGTGGCATGCTGGCACACCACCATGTCCTGCCCTCCTGCTGGGCTCTGGATGCCTGAGCACTCCTGCTTACGTTCACCTCTTCAGGGCCGTGCAACAGCTAAAGCAAATGTCCTACAGGTAAGGAGAAGCTTTGGAGTCAATTGTTCCTTTCACACGTATGTATAGACTGATCAACAAAAATCTGTACACGTTTCCATGCCATTTTTAAATCTTCTTGGGGCTCAATGCAGAGTCCCATCTCATACCTGAAGTTACAGATGAATTACAGAAAGTGTCTGTATCTCTCTTCCTTCCTCTTCTCCCTGAAATGGCCATGGCTGCTCTGACCTCTCATCCCTCCTGTGCAGGTGAGCTCTCATTTCCTCACTTCTCTCTCATTCAGAACCTGTAGGTGATCAGGCTCCCTGTTGCTTAATTAGTCCTTTCATAATGAATAATTTGGGTAAGTGCTTTGCTCTGAGTGGTAACCAGCTGTTTATCTTTGTCACTTCTATCTGAATAAAGAATTATTTTGAAGTTTAACACTTCACAATTGCTGGCTTTTTCTGTGGCAGAGCCTGTAAACTGTACTTAGACAGATTCCTTACATCATATAAAGAAATCGATGGACTTTTTCCTCACTGCAGGCTTCAGACCTTGCTGCAGTGTGTAGTAATGGCTCCTCATTTTCTCTTATGAGCCTCTACATAGGTGATGCTGAGAAAATGCATGTGTGTGGGCTCACAGCTGAAATCCTGTTGACTGCTCTGACCACTATAAATGTGTGTCCCTATAATCTATAACTCCTGTCTGAAACAATAAATTGGGCATAAATTATTCTCACATGTAAACCTTGGATTTTCTTGGCTTAAGTGTACACGTAACACAATAGCCTTCTAGGTAGCTGCTGAATTTATCCCTGTGGGAAGGTGAAATGGAAAAAATGAAAAATCTAAACATAACTTTAGAGAAAGAACTGCACAGGCAGATGATGCATTTTAAAATGGTTTGTGTTTAAAAAAAAAAAAATCCCTCATAACTATTTAGTTAGTACTTCTGTTCTATAATTAAGACAATTATGTCAAGTGTTCCCAGCAGTTCTTCTGCATTAGGTTACTGAAGCTATAAATCAAGATGCCTACTCTTCTTATTTCTTCTCCAGCTTATCTGTAAAGGGTTCAGAGGAGAGCAAAGGGTTCCTTAACACTGTTTTTGGAGGCTGTTAGTACATGGACATTCTGCTGGCATGTTATGCAGGTGGGCTTGGAGGCAGAAGTGGGGTATCCCATGATATCCAGATGGTGAATAAGCTCCCTGTACCCACGCTGGCTATGAGTGTACCAGCGTCCTGCAGCACGAGGCCATGCTGGGTGCTCTGGGAATCGATGAACAAGTGGGGCAGTGAGGAGATGGTAATATGTCTGATGGAATAGACCATTTTATTGCCTAAAAAGTTAGTTTGACATGTGGTTACTCTAACACGAATAGTAAATACCTCATTATACAAAGCTATTGCTGTTTCTAACTCAACTCTCTGGTAATTTGGTGAAAGCAATGTATATTTGCATTTATTGGATTGTAATACTGACAAAAATACAGCACACTGGCATCCTTATGGAAGTGCAGAACACTATTTTTCCAGGCCACTGGGTACATCACTGATGCAGGTCTACTTCCCTCCGTTGTCCGTGTACTTGGCCGTAAAAGCTTGTTAACTCTTCTAGTGGTGGTGTGACCTGGGAGAGGCACCTCAGGGCTTGTGTGTGATGTCTTTTCCTGACCCGAGTGAAGTTTCTCTGCAGAAAGAGGTGTTGGTGGGGGTGGAAGAGGTTATGTTGCTCCTAGACAAACCTGAGGGTTTGTGACAACCCCAGGTGATGGCAGGTAGGACGCAGAGCAGCCTACAGGACATTGTGTATGGTAGGGGGTCTGTGTCCAAGAGCTCTTGATCTCTGTCCTACTGCCCTGAGAATAACCAAGGGCTTTAAGCCAACAGCTGTGAGACAGAAGCCATAAAAATACAGTGAATCACTTAAGAACATTTTTTCGGAAGGTCTTTAAAAGTGGTCCGGCAATGTTGCTAAGTGCATATGTACTTGCATTCCAACTATTCAGGCCTGGCCTGTGTGATATACGTATACAGGGACAAGTCCTGTGGTACAAGAGGTTATTCAGTGGCTGGAGGAGCAGGAGATAGTTAGGCATAGGGGGCAATTTAGCTCATTGATTTAACATACTCTTAATTTAAAATTTATACTTAGTAAAAATATTATTGCATTGATTAGAATATGGTCTTAACTCATAGACTTTTAATTCTCACACAACCCCCTCTTAAGTAAAAAGTAACTGTATTTAAGGTAATTTAGAAAATGAGGAAGCCTTTTCTATGCTGATGCTATGCTAGCTAGCTAATGCTATGCAGTAGGGAACAAGTAGTGCATGAATAGGCTGCACAAAAGACATGGTGTCTGAAGAACGGAAATGAAGATCCCTTTCTCTTATGCATGTAATGGCAAAAGATTATCAGACAGCAGAATCAAAATAAACTTCTGAAGGCTAGGGCTGGGAGTTGAGCTATGGGCAGGACTGAGTTTAGGTTTACAATGGAGGCTAGGTAAAGAGGTGCAAATATGCTTTTTGTCTAAATGTCCCTTCTTGTTTTAATGACACGTACTGCGTAGTAACAACGCTTCCTCCCTTCTGTTAAGCTGAGCAGTCTTTGAAGTATATACTCCCCATCCCTAAAGTGAAATTGAAATCCCTAGTAATTGCTTTCAGATGTATTTAAATTCTAATTTAGCCTTGCCTTCCTTCTTGGGTTTGGCTTTCTTCAGAGTCATTGGCACTTCATCTTGCCCTAGATGTCCCTGTAAGTTGCGTGCTTTGCTCTGCAGCCTAGTATAGAGCAGTATGTGCTCCAGCACTTGCACCAGTCTGGAACTATGCCACATCCTAGCAACACCTCTGGTGGGCAATGTTTTCATGGTCTCTCTCATGTAGAGTTTCACAGAAATCTATGCCCATGTAGTAAGGGTGGTGGTTACAAACTTCCCCATAATGGAGCTTTGGGGCCAGAGGAACGCTTCTGGTCCTAGCAGAAATGTAGTATGATCTCATACACTGAAACTAGGCTACTTTACATGAAAGTAAGGAGAGATTTGTCACCCTGTATTTCCAGGAATATTTTAATTATTTTTCTCTTTATAAAAGCAGTTAGTTTCCTGAAAACTATTGTTTCTAAGGCATTGTAGGAATTGGTGTTGCTGATCTGGCACTCTTGCTTGCTTATCTGCTGCTTCATCATGATTTCACTGTAGTGACATTTGTTGTCAGAAAGTCAATACAGTGAATTTGGGAAGAGCTACAACTCTTGGGAAGTGGATGCATCAAGCTAAACAGTTGATCTATCAAGTTCACTTGCAATATTTGTTTCAGTAATGGATTGCAGTCTGTGATCCAGTTAAGTGATACCATTGGCAGACACCTCAGTACTGGCTGAGCCTGGCTGTGGTAGTTGGTGCTAGAAAAATCTCATCAGACAACAGAGGAAATACTTGTGGCTGGAGTCCCTGAAGGAAAACCAGAAGGTCAGGCTTCAGACAGTGGAGATGGCAGCCCTTTCCTTGTTCTCTCCATAGACATATGAAAAAATGGGTGATATGTGAGTGGGGTTGGTTTTTGGTATCGGAATATGCTTACTGAAGTGCTACCCTGAGAGGACATGTCTCTTCACCCTGTTTTTAAATTGTTAAAAACCTGAAAACAGCCTTTAATATGCAGATTGAGTGAGTGAAATTACTAAAAAGGATACTTGCACTATCACCATGAATCAGGATTCAGATTTGATTGTGTATTATATTCTTAAATATATTCAGCACAAAATGCCTTGCATTTCAGTATGGGAAATGATAGGCAGGGCATCAGCTGTAATGGGCCATGAACTGACTCATTAGACAATGCATCTGATTTTTTTCCTGAGTACCTCTATTTCAATGGCAAGGTTAGTTCTGATGGGAAGCAGAAATGTTCAGTAGGTAATAGAACAAAATCAGCTGGTTATTTGATGGGGCTGAGAAATGAATGGCTGCCTTAGTTCAGTAAAGGAAGAATATTTCTGAATGAAGCTCATCAGATTCATAAATGTGCCAAATCCAAGACTAGCTAGCTAGCTAGGAATTCTCTGTAAAGCATTACTGGATGTTCTGGAAAACTCCCAGTGTGCTGGCTCTGAAACTCAGATATGGTACCTTGTTTTAGTACAAAGGTGATGATCAAATGTGTTAGTGGAGTGCATTAAAAAAAATAATTTAAAAAGTTCTTAGGATTAGCAAAGTTCCACAGGAAAAGCTCTGTTCTTTGGGATCACAGTTTTTCACAGATGCTGCCCCAAATATTAAGTTCTTCAGCAGGAGGTTCTTGAAGTTACAACTTTAGAACAGTGAATGTCTAAGCGGATAGATACCCCTTAATAGGTTATATTAATATACCTTAATTGGTTTCCTCTCTGTTTAAAATCATGTAACTTGAATCTGGTCATGTGCGAATCTTTAAATCAAGAATTTTCCTATGGATAATGAAGTTCAAATATCGCCTAATCACTTTCCTTCTTAGAGAAGCACTGGCATATGGATTCTGTGGCTTAGAGCTTTCTGGCATAAATGCTTTCCAAAAAGGGTAGTACTTCTTCCAAAATGATTTGAATTTGCAGGGTTCAAAGTAGCCACATGATAGCTCTACACCCCCCAGGTCTGGTGTTATAGATAGCTAAGGTTATTTGGGTTGTTTTGGATGAGAATAAGGGAAAGGAAAAGTAAGATTCATCCCACAACTGTGGGATGAAGCTGTTTCTGGCTGACTGTGAGGTACTAAACATCTATGGCAGCCTAATGAACAATGCAAGACCAAATTTCTGTGAAATCAAATGATCTTTAATGCATCTTGAGTGCCAGCTACAGGAACACATGTTGTCTTCTAAGAAACGGCAACCATCTGCTCAGTTCATGCTCTTTGTTTGTGTGACACACCGCCCCCACCAAAAGCATTTGGTGATGGAGAGCAAATGAGTTACATAGTCAAATATGTAGATCAGCTTCAAGAGAGGGAAGCCCAGTATAGTGTTATGCCAGTGCTTTGCAGACAACCATGTCTCCGCATAATGTACCCTCATCAGTATGTGGGGCATATGTTGTGTTTCTGCATGCTGAACCAGCAACACAGTTGTCTGTCCATCTCTTTAAATCTTCCATGATTATAACTCTCGTTATAATCACTCATTGGTGTAAGTGAGAGGGAGGGTGTAATAAACTTGTATAATTTGTTTTCCACTTATCATCAAGCTCTCCCAATTGTAAATAACATATCGGTAATCTAGTCAATGTGTACTAAATCAAATCTAACATATGCTTCAGAATTAGGCTACAGATCACATCAGTGTGTGTTATAAACTATCTAAATAATGCATACTGAACATTGCGATTCTTTCGCAGACTGAAAAACATGAAAAGAAATGTTAATTTTGAGTTCAATATATAATTTCAAATTTTGTATGTTGTTATTTTCTAAATCTAGCAGTAAGGATAGTAGCATTTCAGGTGATCCAATTTATATTTTTGTCCCTAGATTTAATCTTTATCCTATTTATCTGCATTGAGGTTTGATTCTGCTGCTTTTTGTACCACCAGATTTTTGGGGCAAAGTCACCTGAACTTCAATAACTGTGTTTTCTTCATTTGTAAAACCCAATGACATAAGACTTCTTTATACACTCTTGGGATTGTTGAATAAAAGAGCCTGTGCATATTTTGCAAATATAGTCACTCTTACTCATGCCATATATTTTTGTGGATGAAAAGCAATGTGAATAATTATCATTTAAGTAACACCCTTCATTTCAAGAGTATCTGAAACTATCAAGGTATCTCAGTGGGACAACACCAGTCTTTTTGCAGGACTGAAGTAATTGTCAAAAATTTCCTTGATTAGAAAGATTGTTTTGAGCAACACCTGGATAAACACGTGCTGATGTGCCAAATACGAAAATTAATCTTAAGGCAAAGGTTTCATTGATGATATTTGACTTGCAATGGACTAGGTACTCTGTCAACTACTGTCACAACCTGACTTCGTAATAGGTCCGTGAGATGCTTAATGTCTGTTCAGAGCAGATATATAATTAAGTCTTTTTTGCCAAAATACTGTTAAATATGGAGGAGGAAAAGAATTGCTTGGTTGAACTAAAGTCTCCAGAAAGCCCAAGTATTTTTAGTTCTTGAAATAATTGTCATCTCCGTTTTTATTGAAAAAGAACAATATATACTTAGGTGTTTTGAATAGGACTTGTACTACTGACTTCTGCTCTTAACACTATTGAGTAATAACTACTCAGCTGGCTTGACTTTTGGAAATGCCCTTTACAACAATGCATCCCACAAAAGTAGCGTGTAATGTATGAACTTATGCATTACATAGCAGTAGCTTATTAAATACTGCTTAATCTACATGTACCTGGCCAAGTTTAAGCTTTTGGCTGTAATTCCAAAAAAGAGGTCTGAAGTCAGAAAATACAGGATTTCTGATTTCAGGCATTTGAAAGTCTAAATTAGGAAGGAAGCGTAAATGAGTGTGTGAGAGTAGAGCTAGAGCAGAAAGCTTTCACAGTGCCTGGCATGGGCTCTCTGGGAGAGGTAGTAGTACTCACTGCTTTCCTACAGCAAATACTTCATCTGCAATATTGCCCAGAATAATCCTTTAGCCCTTTTGTGATGGACCTTATGCAGAATTCAGATTCTCATTGCAGAGATCTACTTGGGAGGAGAAAGGGCTTGAGTTTTGGTTCTGTCACTGTAATAAGAAATAAATTGGATGCAAGGAGCATTTGTGTTGGGCCTTATGACTTGGTGCTGTCAGATGATGCTGTGTTGTGACTAATGCCTTTTCCCACTTTATTGTTACTGAAATCGATGGCAAAACTCCCTTTATGTTTAAGAGCACAAGACAAGATCCAGAGTAAGTGACAGAAGCAGATGACTAACAGTAATGAAAATAGTTGGGAAAGAACAGCCCTATCAAAGGGTATATTCAGAGTTGATTTAGAGCAGTAAGTAAAGATCATTCAGTATCTGACTCAAAACAAGATAAAAGCAACAGCCATTGAAGGCATATCCACCATGCACAGACGGGAAGAGTCTCTTCATACATATTAATTGAGGGGGGGTGAGTACTTTAATTCCAGATGGTGGTTATGCAAATGATCTTTTAATTGGTAAACAGGAATTTTTCCCTTTGCCCATATTTATTTTTTTGAGATGAAACTTTTGCTTGCGTGAACAGTGTCCACAGGCTGGTACACAGCGATGGACATCTGTGCTTTTTCAAATCGCTAGCACTAGATTACTAAGTCTGGCTGAAATTTTCAGTACTGAGCACTTGCTTTCAATACCTGATTTCAGTTGATCTGTCTAAGGGTTGGGTACTATTCCTTCTCTGGCCAATTTTCTTCCACCAATTTCGAGTCTTTCTTGCCCTGCAGCAGCCTTTCTTTTCATGGGAAAGCTCTGCCAGATGTGCCCTTCTTCTGAGGTCTCTTGTCCCTGGCAAGGGGCTGCCTGAGAGCAGCAAAGCAACCTGTGCTCCTGGCTCACGTGCTGTGCGGGGGGATTGCCTCATAGGTTAGAGTTGTGCTGTTTAAGGAGTTGCTCTGAACCTGGCCTCACCTTAATGTAATACCCAACACTGCTCTGACTGTATGCAGTGGCTGTGGTCTTGTTTTTTGCTTCTGAAAATGTGTGCACGTGGACAAGTGATTGGTACAGCTATGAAACTGGGCTGCAGGTGTGGAGGAGAATCAAGCTGGGATGTGAGCAAGTTAGCTATTTACCATCAGCCTGTGGCTGTGGCTCATTTAGGGGATAAGGCAAGTAGGAAGTTCAAGCCACTGCCTTCCTTGGTGTGATGCTACTGGGTTCAAGGAGTATATGAAGATACTGTAAGTGTGGGACTGTTGGGTAACCCGATTAGTGTCTCTAGCATGGAGAGTCATGCCTCCTGCTTGATTTATAGGGTTGAATAGCCAGAATTGTGCAGGGGGAGTTCAAATTCTCCGAATCACTACTTTTAGCTTGGTTGGCCAAATGTATCAAATGGCTAAATTAGAAGTGATGCCAGGATCCCTGATATGATCCTCAGTATTCATATCCATCCAGTTTGTGAGCTGCCCAGGCACTGCTTTCTGCAGCACTGAATCAGCAAGAAAGTTAGGGTAAGAGTTGTAAGAAGAAAATGAAGTTGTAGAGTGGACAGCTAAAGAGGAAATATCTGCTTAAATGTCTAAGCAGTAAAAAGACTGCACTAGAAGACTAGAGATGTCAGTAGATGTTGAGGTAAACCAGCAACCCAGCCTACAACTAGGACAAGCCTTGGTTTTGTTCACTTAAAACCAGTGGTGTTTTAAACACTGCCTGTTTGTGGATCCCAAAACATTTTTCAGTGGAGGTATGGACCCCTGACCAGTATATTTATTGCTACTATGTCTAAAACGCAGGACCTTAGTTTCTTCTGTTGGAGTCCTCAGAAGCAGTCTCTGGACCTTGAGGGGTTCACTAGGAACACCAGTGTTGATCTCTGCACCAGTGTAATTTACCTGCTTCACCCCTTTTCTCCCCAAGATACGCAAGTTTGTTCTACTGAACCAGCAGTCAGAAATTAAAATTTACATCCCTTTCTATTTCTACCAAGTTCTCTTGCAAGCCAGCAATTCTCCAATCATAAAGTAATTCAGTATTAGTGTACTTGAAGCTGTTGCAGGTTAAATGTATCACAGCAGAGTTTCTTGCATGTTTCCTAAAATCCAATTGTTGCCTTCTTCCAGCACTTCTCTCTGTAGCGGAAAAATGGTGTTTGAAATCCTCAGCGGGAGGTAGGGACCTGAATCCTGCAGTGAAGACTGCAGTGGTGTCAGGATCTTGCTTCGTGAAGCTCTCCTTTGTCACCTGACAAACAGTGATGATGATAAGATGAAGGGGTTGGTGTAACTCCTGGGTCAGCTGATGTTATTCGAATGAGCTCAGCAGTGCTGCATTCAGAAAGAAATGGACCATATGGGCATTTTGCAGGGACATGAGGCTTTCAGCAGCCTGATTGATATGTAGTCTCATCACAACATTTTTGAAATCATGCAGTATTTTACACCCACATCGTTGTGGCTTCCTAGGGAATGCAGAAACATACTGGGATGGAAGGGGGGAATTACATGGTGTGGCACTTGGTCACCTCTGAAGCCATGGTTCATGGCCTCTGCAGTAACCCTACATCTCCCACAGCTTTGGCTGTTCTTCTTCCCTGCTTGTGCCTGGCTGTGGCTCCTTGCCCCACTAGCTGCAATATGACTGTTGTGATGTGCTATGAACTGGATCAGTGAGTGGAGGGCTGGGTTAAAAGTAATCTGCTTTTAACCTAGATTATATCACAAATCTTGTGAGTATCAGTGGCACAGCCAGCAGACGGGCAAATGCACCTCAGAGTGGTGGTTTAGGGAGGAAGAGACTGAGTGCCTGGGAGGCAGAGGCAGCCACCTGTCAAGCAGACTTGATGCTGAAACCCTGTACTGTAAAATAAGAAGTTAAGGTGCCGCATGTGTTCAAATGTGGGCTGCATTCAGATCCCCTGCAGCAGGCATGCAGTGTAGGTGGTGTAGCACTTAAGATGAGGATGGCTGGCTGGCCCTGAAATGGGGCTCTGCGGCACCCGAGATATGTGAAGGTGTGTAACCACTCCACAGCAGATTTTGCTTGGATGTGTGGCTTTTGCTTTACCTATTAAACTGTCTTTATCTCAACCCACAAGTTTTCTCAATTTTACTCTTCCGATTCTCTCCCCCACCCCACTGGGGGGGAGTGAGTGAACGGCTGTGTGGTGCTTAGTTGCTGGGGTTGAACCACATCAGTCCTTTTTGGCACCCAATGTGAAACTCAAAGGGTTTGAGATAACGACAGATTTGATTGGAATGGGCCAGATCAAATTTATAGCTGTTATTGCTGTTTAGCCATTAATCGGCAGGCTCCTGTGCTTGCCCTGGGGCTTGCTTGTGTTACTGTATATTAGAGTCTTGTGCTCAATAGTGGCTGCTTTTTGCTTTTGCTCCTTGCTGTACTGCTGTAGTGATGATCGTCTTACTCTGCTGTGCCTGGGAACATTTAGATAACAGCAATGGCCAAGCACCTGGGCTGGCAGATGGCCAGGGCATGGCTGCTGTACTGGACAGGCTGGAACTCCATTGTGAACTTGAGTTGATGGGACTGTGACCTGTGGATGAGTCCACATTGGGAGCAGCGTCTGTGGCTGTGGATAAGCCCATGCCTCAGCAGGTACATCTTGAAGCTTCTGTGGCTGTGGTTATGTCTGTGGTGCACCAGGTATACCTCTGAAGGGATTGTGGCCTAAGGATAAGTCCATGCTGCAGCAGGTAGTAGCTGTGCATGAGGTCTATTTTGGAGCATGCAACTTTGTGTTGGGCTATGTTGTAGCAGGTTTACTTCTGAAGGGACTGTGGGTAAGGCCACGTGGGAGCAGGTATATCTCTGAAGACACTGTGGCCCATGGAGAAGGCCATGCTGGAACAGGTGCACCTCAAAGCTACTGTGGCTAAGTCTGAGCTGCAGCAGGTATACCCCTGAAGAGACTGTGGCTCACAGATAAGGCTCCCCTTGGAGCAGGCACACCCCTAAGGGACTGCAGTCTGTGGACAAGTCCAAGCTGGAGTGGGAGCAAGGGCAGGCGTTCACTGCAATGTTAAAACCTATGGTCTGATCCAAAGGGACCGGGGTGGAGATTGTAATGGAAATACCTTTAAATTGTTGTAACCCATGATTTGAGATGCATGTTACAGGAATTACTGTAGCAGGAACCACCTGAACCAATGGAAGACAAGTCTTACAAGCAGCAGTCACCCAGCCTGAGCTGGCTTCGGTGCCCAATAACCACGCAATGCACTACCTCTCCTGTCCTGAGTGACCACCATAACAGATGGAGCACAAAGTCATGGAGTAAATGAACACAGTACACATTTTACAGACATTTTATAGAGGTGTCTATAGACTAAGCGAATGATGTCTGTGTATTGTACTGAAGGGGAGTGGAGGTTAATGAGGATGTACTGGATGGTGTGGGAGTTGAGCATGACGTAAATGGTATGGAATAAGGGGTGGAGAATGTGCTGGTTTTGGCTAGGGCATAGTTAATTTTCTTGATAGTATCTAGCATGGGGCTATGTTTTGGATTTATGCTGCAAGCAGTGTTGATAATACAGAGATCTTTTCATTGTTGCTGAGCAGTGCTTACACAGAGACAAGGCCTTTTCTGCCTCTCACCCCACCCCACCACTGAGTGGTCTTGGGGTGCACAAGCAGCTGGGAGGGGATACAGCTGGGACAGCTGACCCCAACTGACCAGAGGGATATTCCAGACCATATGATGCCATGCTCAGCATATAGAGCTGGGAGGAGAAAGAAGGAAGGAAGGGCAGGATGTTTGGAGTCATGGTGTTTTGTCTTCCTAAATAAATGTTATGTGTGATGGAGCCCTGCTTTCCTGGAGATGGCTGAACACCCGCCTGCCAATGGGAAGTAGTGAATGAAATGCTTGTTTTGCTTTGCTTGCACGTGTGGCTTTTGCTTTACCTATTAAACTGTCTTCATCTCAACCCATGAGTTTTCTCACTTTTAGTCTTCTGATTCTGTCCCCCACCCCACCTGGGGGGCAGTGAGCAAGCAGCTGTGTGGGGCTTAGTTGCTGGCTGGGGTTAAACCATGGCAAGGGCTGTGCAAGACAGATGGTGCTCCGGCAGGCTGGGCAGGGAGGTGCCACCACGACCAGCTGGGAATGGTGGGGCTGAGCTGTGCCTCAACTCCCTCCCTCTCCTGGGAGCCAGGTCAGGTGTGCTTGTTGGGTAGATGTGATTTTTTCATTCCCAGGGATAACAAGTGGTGGTTACAGTCTATATTTGGTCAGATAACCAAGCTGTTGGAGCACCTGTGGAGGTAGTAAGGAGAAGCAGGTTGATTCTGTTGTTGGCTATAAATTTTCCTAGCCATCAGTCTAAAGTAGACTTTGGAGGGGCACTGTCGTGGCCTCCTGTATCTCAAATACAGTTCTTGGAGCTGGGACAAGGCTCAGAAAAGAATGCAGTAATTGTGACACCAGGGGGGAGCGTGGGCAAGAAAGACCCTGGCTTTGTAGCCCACTAATTAGAGCATTCAGACTGAAGTGGTCGTTGGCTCCTGCTTTAAGGACTGCGTTAGGCACTCAGTAAAATGTAATCATCCTCCCAGGGGTGAAGCAGCCACATCTTCCAGACTGCTCTTCCCGAAGGTGTTCTTGCCCCAGTATCTGTAACATTGTTACAGAGTTTGCCAGTGCTCTGCAGCTTGTAAGTGGCTAATGGATCACAGGGAGGCCGGCAGGGCAGGCTAATAAATTAATAAAAGGCTCTTCTGTGTTAATGGTTGAAATTTGGAAGTAATCTGAAACAGGGCTTCAGACTGAGCCAAAGTCAAGAACAATTAATTATGGTACCAATCTTTTATTTGGAGCATTTAGTGCTGGGATTTGTGGCCGCAAGCATGTAGCTGGACTTATAGATGTGGCTGAAACTAATGATATATACAGCCCTGCAGAGTATCATAGGTGAAGCAGTTGTAAAATTTTCCTGTAAGAACCACACTTAGAAGATGGAATATTTAATATTTGACTGGCAAATAATGTGTGGTGGTAATCTGTTTACTGTGTAAAGGCAGTAGGTACATTATTGAAAACCAGTGAGAGAAACCAATCTACAGATGCTGTTTGGAAATATCTTAAATTGCCCTTTAATACCGCAGAAATTAGCGGGCTTTCAATCTTTCTGGGTTTTGACCTTTTGCGAGTTATATGTGGCTGCTTTTATTTGTTTAGATTTTAAAAATGCAATGTTAAAATCAAATGCAAAAGTTCAGCTGTGTTGAGAGGCAGATGTAAGAGGAATAATGGCTGTTACCCAGAATCATTTAGCGTGTGTCTACACAGTGCGGTGCTTAACGAGGTAGGTCCCAGAAACAGCATAACTGCATTAACACTGTGCTCTGCCTCTGCAAACATACCCTCCTTCTCGGCAGAGCTAATTAGCCTAAATAGAAGGCTGCAATGACGTGTTTATACTGTTTCTAGGATTAGGGAGGTCTGACTACGTTTTTCAGTATAAACCTAGTGATCTTCCTCCTTGAGCCTTTCTTAAAATTAATTTTCCCATCTCCAGTGCCTCATACTTTCTGTTACTGGTATCTTCCTCGCTTTTGCCAGTTGACAAGTTTTAATACAAGCTAGAGAGGATGTTTGTGGGTAATGTCAGTAGGAACAATGCTGATCTTGAAAGTCTCGCTAGACTTTTTAAGCTATTGGAATAAATTAATGCTTTATGTATCAACACTGATATTTTCTTTTTTTAAAGCCTTGTTTTTATAGTTTAAGAGTTCCTGTACTATTAAAATAGCCATACTTAGGCTTCATTTTGCATAGCTGCTTTGGTAAGATTGCAAGATGCTGCAATTCATATTTTGTGTTTTTTTTTTTTTTTACGCTTCTGAAGACCCTGGCATTGATTGTATGTCTAAGTCCTATCACAGCTGATTTGAGCCTTACCTGTAGAAAACGTTCGCCTGAAAACTCCACTGTATTCCTTTCATAGAGAAAAAAACTATGCAAATGTTTTATGAACAGGATGAGATCTTTCCTTATTGTGAAATAGTTTGATAGAATCTGTAGATTAATCAATGTGCAATGTTTACCCATGTTATTTGTGACTTCACTTGTTTTTCTCATGCTGCTTGTAACTAGGAATACTCACCTGTAAAATCAGTTGTCTTTCCCATACGGAGTATTGCAGCTTACCCAGATGTTGTATTTTAAGGAAGTGATTAATACTCCTTGTTAAGATAGGTCTGTTGCTGTTGGCTTTTTATGGAAGCTTGTTTTATTCATGAATAAATTTCTGTATATTTAGGTTTTTGTCTTTGGCTTATTTCTCTTCAGATGCAGATCCCATAATACAGCTCAGCAGTTGTCACACCTGTCCTCAGAATAAGACAGCCTTGAAGGGAAAGTTTTGCTTTGGGGTATATTGTGAACAGCAGTGCTTCTTTCTTGTCAAACCTACCAAAAGGCACAAAACTGAAGGGCTGTTGTGGGACTCTGCTGACAGAGTGTATCCTGCAGCAGTTAGTGGAGTGGCTTCTTGAGTCTGTTGCCAAGTATGAGCTATGATTTTTTTTTTATTTTTTTTTTTTTTGGGGGGGGTTTTGGTTCATCTCAGGCTTGGGTTTATTGAAAGTAACTACAGGATGAGGCTATTCACTGGCCTCTTTCAAGTAAGATGCTGATGACTGCAGATACTGACTCTGGCAAGAATCCATCCTTACAGTTGATGTCCTTGTTTTCAGTGTCAAAGAGAAATCATGTGGCAGTGTCTGCAAAAAATGTCCCACTTTAATATTCCCTATTTCATATTCTTGAGACACTTAAGTATTCAGGGCTGTGAGCCTGTCACTTCTCTGGAGTCCTAAATTAACTATAAAAGGATTTTAATATCTTGGTTGAATATCTCTGTATCTAGTAGAGACTATTGTTAATGTAGACTTATCTATCCATTTTTCATTGTCCTTGCTTTCCCACTTCATGCCTTGTTACTGAAGGCATAGCAGTGATCTTTCTCACAGAATCATTTAGATTGTTTTTTCTCGGTGATCTTTAGTTGCTTACTCTGGTTTCACGCGTGTTGACTAGCCTTTTTTCCTTTCCTGTGCCCACCTCAGGAGAGGTAACTTGCATTACTATTTCTGTTGCCACTGGATTTAAGACAAGACCTGACTGAATTGCTCTATCCCTACGGTATATCTGCCTGGCTTATGGCTGTCCCTCTAATCTACAGACTTGGCTGACAAGTTGCTTCCTGATAAGACAGAGTTGTTACTGATGGTCGTCTGCTGGCAGAGGTCTGTTATCTTTGCTGGCTGTCTTTCACTGACAACAATTTCCTTCCTTGCTTCCAAAACTCATTACAATTTTTTTACTTTGAATGTTCTTAGGAGGCTGATTTTTTTTTTTTTTTTAAAAATTTGATTTATTCTTCCAATTTACATGAAATTGTGGTAGCTTCAATTAACAAGCATCCATCTGTGTTCTCAGCACCCCTGATGATAATTAAAATTAAGCATCTCTGCATAGTCCAAAGCAATATATAGAACCACATTTTTCAGAATGCTTCTGGAAATGTCTAGGTGTAGGGGTTCCCTCTCCTGCTGGCTTCCCTTAGTCTGTAGTGTTGGAATGCAATCATTGCTGTGAATTAAGCATGTATTTGAACAGCCTTGCCTGCTGCTTCTCTTCAAAGCTTAGAAGTTTTTTACAATAGCAATACTTCACAATACATACTGGAGTTCACACCCCCTGCCCAAGGCTGAGAAGTCCACCAGCTCCTGTGAAATGGCCAGCTGCTGGGAAAGCAAAAGACACAGTGAAAACATAAATACAAAAGGTTGGTGCTAGTTCTTCCTACAGGCTGTCCCGTTAAAAGATTGTGCTGGAGGCCTACCAAAGGGGGCTGCTTCTGGAACTTGTAGGTTTCAGCCTGCAGCACAACTTTGGTATCGGTGGTACATGGTTCCTTACGTTTCATTTGGCCAGTTGACCCCAGTATGGAAATGAATAGCCTGCAAAACAGTTATTTTCCTCCTGTTCAGTGTTTCAAGTTCTAATGGCCTTTCTCTAATCATAAAAAAGGAAATGCTTTTCATTAGTTTATTCTCCCTCTCTCTTTCTTCACTCTCAGCCCAAAAGCTGGAAAGTGCTTTTCAGAAACTATTATTAATATAAGGGATTATAAAATTTTTCTGTGTTGCCAGCTTGCTCCATCAGTATTTGCTCATTTTACTGAACGTTCTTACCTTTGTACCACGAGGCCTCCTGGCAATGAAGGTGTGGGAAGATGATGAGGTTGTTAGTGTGATGTAGAGTGTAATGATGTCACATCAGATGCATGCTGCCTATGTCTTGAGATGTGTTTTAAAGTAAGTGCAGTCTCGGGTGAAAGTTTAGGCCTCTTTAATCTAGTAAAGGACAGGCTGCGGTATAGAAGGCTGGAGGGGTAATTTCAGGACACTGGTAACCTGTATGTAAAACTGTTGCCTTGAGGCTGACTTGGTTCACCCAGGAACTGTATAACCAACTTGTATGTGACATTGCAGACACTGCAAAATAAGTAGGCTGTTTAATACTGCTTAATGGTGAATTTTTATCTTGAAGGCCCCTGCACTGGTGACTTACTGATAAGTGTAATGGGGGTTATGCTGACAAGCAGATTCCAAGGATTTGGATCTCCCTATGAAGACAGGCTGAGAGAGTTGTTGTTTGGCCTGGGGAGACCTTATAGCAGCCTTCCAGTACCTGAAGGGGGCCTACGAGAAAGCTGTAGAGGGACTTTTTACAAGAGTGTGTAGTGATAGGATGAGGGGTGGTGGCTTTAAATGGAAAGAGGGTAGGTTTAGATTAGGTATAAGGAAGAAATTCTTTACTATGAGGGTGGTGAAGCACTGGAAAAGGTTGCCCAGAGAAGCTGTGGACGCCCCCTCCCTGGAAGTGTTCAAGGCTAGGTTAGATGGGGCTTTGAACAACCTGGTCCAGTGGAAGGTGTCCCTGCCCATGGCAGGGGAGGTGGAACTAGATGATCTTTAAGGTCCCTTCCAACCCTAACCATTCAATGATTGGGCTTTCTTGTACTGTAGACTATTCAGATCTATTTTGAGATTTTTCAGCTACTAGTTCTTCCCTGTCTTTAACATGTTACCAGACATAGTATGTCATAACCCAGGTGCCCTCAGCATTATTCACACCAAAGCTTTCTTCTGACAGTCTTGAAACAGTGTGCCTGCTATATCTTGCACCCATTAGCATTTCTACTGTCAGTGAGATTTTTGGGAGCAAAAAAGGAGGAGATTGAGGGGGGGAAATGCATTACATACCTGAGATATGAGCATGTTTCTAAGCTCCTCTTGTTTTGAAACGATTATTTAACATGGTGAAAATATATTTCTGTTGACATCCTTTAAGCAGGAGCATAGGTTTTTAACAAACTGTACCTCACAATTTGTTAAGGACAAATATTTTAAAGCTGCTGCCTTGCTAGGCGTGTGTCAAAAGAAGGATGGTAATATAACATTAGAAATTCAATTTTTTTTGTTCAGTTATTTTTTAAAATCATTATGCTTCTGACTTGAAGATATGGCATCCTCAGTGTATTGATTTTCATATTTTAAAGTATAGATTGGGTAATACTTACATAGCAGTGCTAGTAGGTCTGGCATCCTGCAGTCATTCAGATGTAAGATACGAAATTTATAGGTTGAAATGATGTATTTTATTGGAATGGCTGGTGCAGTTGGAAAAAGTCAGAAAGCTTTTGGACACAAGGTCCCTACATTAGGCTTGACAAAATTAGTGTAAACTTCAAGGTAAGGACATTAACTGAAGAGCTATTGCACTTGGCATAACCGCCCTGTATTAATCAGCTGAATAATTTCAGAGAAATGTATGGGTGATTGTAGGTGTGTAAAAGTGGTGTTTTCTGTAAAACTATTCATGTGACTGTTTCGAAGGGCTGTGAATGTATTTTGGAGGCAGGCATAACTGCTGGAAAAAACCTTCAGATAAATGGATTTTCAGCTTGTTTTTTTTAGGACCATAGGCTGCTTCAAGGATAAGACTGCTTCAGGATAGTTCAACAAAAATAATTTGTTGGCCAAAACTGGTATTCACTGTGAAATAGTCCATGTTTAATTTGCCATGGCTCAGAGGGCTCTTGAAGAGACCTCTGCATTTTGTACCTTCTGGGAAAATTGCTTTGCAGCCAAATCTGAGCCTGTGAATAACAGCAGGATAAGCACTGCAAGTTGTAATCCCACATTAAATTGTCAGTCATAGTCAATGTTTGCGTGGTGTGATTTTGTGTGTGGTGGTGTGGTGTGGTTTTTT
>VZTL01026863.1:4263-20716 GCA_013400535.1 Scopus umbretta
AGTCTTGCATGTGTCATGCTCAACCAAAGGCTTGTAGTGTCCTCTGTCACGTCAAATTCGCTCCAAATTGCTTAGTTCTAAATATGAAAAAATTTCCTTACCAATTAAACATTTAGTTTCTGTAAATCATTTGCCAACTTATGCGAACATCCTTTGGACCTTTAGCAGGCTAAAGTTAATTTGTAATTCTCCATCCAGGTTGTCCATCTGGCTGCATTTTGCATGCACTTTTATTTCAGTAAACTGGCCCAATGTAGTAGGACTGAGTGCTTCTCCTTGATACAAGCAGAAGGTATATCCATCGTAAAGGCTGCCCTACCTCCTTTGACTTCAAAAGGTTTCCTTCCTGGAAAATAAATGAGCTTTCTTTCCAGGTGTCTGCTCTTTCGTTAATGGAATTCCAGATGCTTCAAAGCTCGTATGATGATCAGATTTGTATTTCCTACTGATTTAGTCTTATAGAACCTTATAGATGGCAGACCAAAAGATGGGAGTATTTGCTCTACTACCACTTTCACAATCAGGAGTAAAATTTTGAAAGCTTCTGTCAAGCTTCTGTGCAATCTGTAAAAGGTTTTCTTTAATCTGATTGCTTTGCAGATCTCTTGCGTGTCTCCTGTGTCAAACTCTTTGAGCTTGTCTTCTGATTGTGAGGAGAAAGAAGAGATTGTGACATTCATCCAGTCCATTTTCAGGGCTCACTTAGCACGTACAGTACTGCTTGAGGAGAAGTAAGTGAAAAATAGATATCTCTGCAACATACAGTAACAAAATTGTTTTTATTACAGGAGAGGGGTCATATTTTATAGAATTTCAGTGTGGCTTCCTGGGCAGAGAAGAACAAGGCCATTGTTTCAACAAGACAAGGGAGAGCTTCCTCGTGAGAAAATACAAAGTCTATGCAACTAAAAGGGTTTCATGTTGCAGCAGTAGTCTTCCTATATCCTGTTGCCTGTTCTCTTCCGTAGTCATGAGGAAAAGTAAAGTAAAATAATTTTTAAAAAAATTACAGTTGCTATCAAACTGATCACTAGTACACTCGCCTAAAATAAGTGAATCTGAAGTCTGAAGCCCTGACATGTAAAAGTTAAGGGTTATGTGGAGGAATTACAGGGAGGAGCTAGAATACCATCTTGCATACAGTCTAGTGACTTAGCTCAGGAAGAACGCAGTGATTTGCTTACTGCTTATCTTTATGGTGACTTTGTCTTGAAAAATATTTCCTTCCTCTCTAGGGTTTACTGCTCCAAAAGTCTTTAATGTTGGGCGCCATGGTTACAAGGAGAGTTACACAGTTGTCACCTCGCTTTAGTGTCTGAGTTCACTTCTGCAGATGATAAGCTTTTACCTCCTGAAGTCTAGCAACACAAGAAACTTTTCTGCATACCCTCTGAAGACAGACTGCAATTCCTGTTCTGTGCCTCATGCTGTGCAGTATATCTTTTTGCAGGCCCTCTGTATCCAGTGCACCAAGTGAGAAAGCAGATTCTGCAGTTCACGTTACAGAGAAGAAACCGGTCTCAGCAGCACTCCAGAGACCTCCTTCAATCTTCACATCAGCTCTTTGTGGTAATCTCATTTCCCCTCTGTGTTCAAAAGTATGTTGGTTTTGTGTGGGTGCACGCACAATTTTATAGAGAACATCTGCACATGCATACATGTGCAAATGCATGCTTGTACTCTGTGTGTGTGTCTTCTTTTAATTTGACGACGTCTTGCTTATACTGGCAAGTGCAGTCCCTTAAATAAAAAATAAAAGTTTTGACAGTGTCAGTACCAGCTTCCCCACAGTGCTTTGCCTATCTGTCACAACTGTGGCTTGGAATGTCTCTCTGGTGTGAGTGGTAATTATGCAAGGAACATGGTGTTCCCCTGTATTGCCTCTCCACTTCCTTTTCAATCCCCTCAGCCCTGCAGCTGTAGAATGGTACTTTCCACTACGTTTTGGGCCCAAAGCCATAGACAAGCCGAGAGCATTTTCACCGTCCTGACTTCGTTTCTGAAGGGGACAGACATCTGGTAAAAAGAACCGTCCTAGTCAGCCATGTGTATTTAGTCACGTTTTTTCAGCAGTCTTCAGTTGCTGCAGTAAGGGGAAGAATGAAGTCCTGGGTAACCTTGCCAACTAGTACTACTATAATACAAACTGGGAAGATGTCTGTCTTTTTTTATGGCTTTTTATTTGGTTTCCTTCTTGAATTCTTCATTGCTGCTTGTGAGAAGACGAGTTAAAACCAAAGAGGCTTTTAAGAGGGTGTTAGAAGTACTGAGTAGGAAGGGCAAAGCAATGATGCAGATAAGACAGCTTTAGACGTGCAGTTTCAAAGGAGTTAAAAATAAACAAACTGAAAAAGGTTGGTTCTGTTCAGAGTGGGATATTTTAGGCTTTTATGGACCAGCTGGAGGAAAAAGAGCAACTTTGAGGGTGACCTGAGAAACATTGATTTGTTTTTTTGTCAGTGAAAAGCTGACAGTTTCTGCAGGCTTGCTCAGAAACAGAGCGTGCTGTAAGCAGCCGAGGCTGTTTCTCTAAGATACGAGGTGGGGAATAAGCCAGATTTGCAAGGGTTGTGAATACAGAAGTTACACTTCGGTGAAGGAAAATGTGTTTAACAAACTTTACTGCATTCCATATTCAGAAGTGTATTCTATTTTGTGAAGGAGTAGGTAGTACTTGCTTCTGAAGATGTTACAGTTTTGAGTGATTTTAGTTATGTCTAGCAACAGTATCCAGGAAAAAAATGCCACAGCATCCTGTTTTGCCTGGGCTCTACAGTAGTCATTATTGGTATGCTCAGTCTAAACCCAGAGTAAATCAGTTGTGAAATTCTACCCAAAGGGGAAGAATCACTTAAAAAAAAAAAAATGCTTTGTGCTTCTGACGAAGTGCTTCTAAGACCTGAAGAAGGATGTAAGATGAAGCTAGTCTGGTAAATGCAATAGTATGAATACTAATAGAGCACAGTCACTGTCTAGCTATGAAGTCTCCAAAGCTAACTTTTATTGCATATTACGATGACAAAGTGATGTGTGAAGAAGTTCTGGAAGAATTTATATCAGAAGGGATAGAGAGGAGACCATAAGCATTCAAACTTTCTTCCTTGCGGTCCTTTTCTGGTGAATATCGAAAAGGAGAGATTGGGAGCAAAGCAGGTTATATTTGCTGCTGATCTTGCAAATATGGGAGACGTTTTAACAATCTAGGATAAGGATAAAATGTATCTAGGTAGCTTGTGAGGAGGCGTATTGGGTACATGCTTCTGTAACCACACAACTGCCAGAAAAAGACTGTCCTGCACTGAGCAGCTCTGTGAAGCATCAGCTCTTGGTGCATTGGAGGGTTTAACCAAACTCTCCCAAAAGACAAATTGGGAAAAACCTACTGAAAGAAGCAGAGCGTTCTGGTGTCAATGCCACCTCTATGCAGAAATGTGACCCCTCGGCAATCTGTTTGGTTATAGCAGGGGTTTTTTTGCCATTTGGATTCATGTAGCTTAAATAGGTTAAAGTTAACTGAAAGTCCAACATCTGTCATTCCTAGCTCATGACTGATGTGAAAATCCCACTAGCAAAATTGGTTTTTGATGTAAAGTGTTTCACTGGTCATCCTGCAGCTTGGGAAGCACATGAGACAAGGAGGTTGTTTAACAGCTGAGTGATTTAAAGCAATGAAATTCCTTTAGCTTTAAATCATGCAGCTGTTGAACAAGCTCTTGCTTCATTTGTCCCAAGTCCAAACTTGCATTTCATGACCGCTAGATCTTGCAATGATCCTAAACTTTCAGTGAAAGTATATATTGCAATAAGTCATTTAATTTCACTAGTCTTTCAGCATTATTTTGAGAGGAACGCGAAAGATGAAAATGCGTGTTAAAGAACCTTGTATGTCTGCTAGAATAAATTTATATAATCCTGGTCTAGCATTGCAGACTTCTAATTCATTGTTTGCATCAGGTTAGACATCTCCATTTTCTTTAAAAAAAAAAAAAAGTAGCAAAAGTGGTATAGCATTCAGTGCTGCTTTGCCTGTCTTCAGAATGTGAGCAGTACTTGGAGATTTGTAAAGTCCTTTCTGCTGCTTCCCACGAAATGGAACAGATAATAACAATTCAGTCTGTGAAACTTAGCATTTTGTTTCTTTCTGTCAGGGGAGTGGCAGGAAGGAAGAATTTGTTCTGTACATGCACAGCAATCTTGAATAAGGGCAGCATTTCTCTCTGCATATCACTAGCCACTCTGGATACAACTGTTAATTTGAGGCTTTTTTTGAAATCATAATGAATTTACGCATGACCCTTAACTCTAATGAGTGCTTACCCCTTCACAAGCACAATGAAAATGTTGTCACTCAGAAGTATATTAAACTGAAGATGAGGACAAGAAAAGTCTCAGACATCCAGAACAGGGTATAATCTAGAGTGATGTGGGCAATATTAAGCTATTTCGTATATAATATCTGTTTATTGTTGGAGTTGCATCTTTTGATTATCATGCCTGCTTCTGGAAGTTCTCTTTGCTCATCCTTATCACCAGTATTACTGGCTTATAAAGCTTCCTGAAAAACTCTTACGTTATTTGTTGACTGATGCAGAGAAGAATTCCACTTAATGAGAAAGTCATATGTTTCTTTGCTTCCGTAGGTTGAGGTCAACGTAATGGCCTTCCTGCATTCCTCCTTCCCATTCACAGGCTCGCTGTCTGTCACTCTTTTTCTATTTCTGGGCTGGTGGCGGTCCCCTTTCTTTATTCCACATTCCAGTTGCAGTGTATGCCTCCTCTTCCATACCAGGAGGTCTTTTTCTGTGTCAGGAACACCTTATTTTACTGTGGCATGTCTGTTCTTCTCCCCAGGTAATATTCGCTGTGTGCCCTCCATTTTCCCTTCCCTTTCAGTGTCAAAATCTCAGCGTATGGCTTCTTACTTGTCTATTTCCTCTTTGTACCACAGGCCTTCTTGATTTGTTCTCTTCTCTGGGAGATAGTCTTTTCAGAGAATTGATATTTGAAACTGAAAAATAAGTGGAGCTGAGGGGAGAATATTGTTCTAGGAGGGAGGATATTGTGCTAGAAGGTATTACTAGCTGTCATCATTTAGTTCATGGATCTCCTGCAGAGGGTATACAAGCTGCTGGTTCTGCTCATCAGATCTTAGGCGTCTTGTATGTATCCATTTTATCCCTCTGATTTTCCTGTACTTACTGGAATCGTTAGGGTTCTAGCTGTTCACGTCCTGAACATTTCTTCAAATGTTGGAATCAATGAGATGCATAGAACCATGCATCCAGAAAAATAGCAAAGAAGCAAAAGAAAGGAGAAACAAAAAACAAACAAACAAAAAAACCCAAAAAAACCCAAACCAACCACCAGCAAAACAAAACCATGGTGTGTGTGCTCACCGTTTTTATTGTCATTAAGTAAGGTAGTACAGCATGTGAATAATATTTTTAGTATTTTACAGATACAAGGATGAAAGACAGTCGCTGAGAGCTTTCATCCTTTATTCCCCTCACTGGTTTCCCTTTTCACTATCTATATCTGACTGAAGTTCTCATTGTGACCTTTCTGCTTAGCTTAAGCTTGCTTGGGTCAATTTTTCCTTTTCTGGCCATCTAATAAATATTTATCTTTATGACCTGAGATGGCTTCAGTATCGAATTGCTTTACTTTGTGGTGTGTAACCACTTGCAAAGATTTAAAGACAATAAGACAAATCATGCGTGGTCAGTATGTCAACTAAACGCTCACCATGCATGCTCTTTCATTAAAGAGGAACAGGAATAGTTATATGCAGAAAAAGATAGATCAGAGTTATTCCTAACTGTAGGTAATTCTGGAAACTTAATGGCTCAGAGAATATTACACTTCCCACAAGGGCTTGTTTTTGTCAATGTTTATTGATGACCTTGTTTCCTTTGTAATTATTTCAGCCAGGTCCTCTGAGAAGCAATCGCCGCTTGCTGTCCCTCTGTCTGTGGATGAAGCTCACTCGGACGATTCAGATGATATTGTCATCGTCTCTCCGTTGCTGCAGATGAAGGGAAACTACACCCACTTCTAAGTTTTGGTAACAGGCTCTGGTGATCTTGAACTGCTCGATTCACAAAACTATTTTGGCCAAGAGAAAGCATATCCAAGATGAAAAAAGGGGGAATATCAGCCCCTTTTTAATGACAGCTGTCATTACTTCAGCCATAACTGAGTAATTGTTTGATATGTCATCTCTGCAAACTTTATGGCTAAAAGCCACTGACTGTTAACCTGATCCTTTTGGTACGCAGAGAGAGTTTGGATTTAAAAACTAAAGCAAAAGGCTTCAATGTTTTGTCTCACAATGAGGATTATAAATTCAGTTGCCAAATTTAAATGAAAGCAGCAGCCTTATGCTATTTCACATTAAACAAAGTTTTGTTTCAGGCCGACTAAAATAATTCATTTAATCAGAAAGTGGTTAATAACATGGCTCCAGTTTCCAGCCTGTGTATGTGACGGGGAACAGCTTGTATCTGTTACCAGGCCTTCTCTATTTAAAAATTTTACTGTGTCATATTTTAATATATTTTTTGTTTATTTTTATACTGAACACTTACAGTCTGTGCAGACCTTATAAAGGCTTTTAGAAAGCCATTTCTTTGTCACAGGGCTATTCCAGGCCTACTGTATCAACCGGGTTTTCTTATTTATTGCTTTTTCCACGATAGGTGTAGTGCCATTTTGCATTTGAAATGTCCAATCACATAATCAATGTTTTATATTTGTAAGAGAAGGAGCGTAACAGCAGGAGTGCTCTGTGAAGGATGCCCTTGTGACTGCTGTTTCTGCTTACTTATCACAAATATGAGTGGATTATGCAGGGTCATCTCTAATATGTGAAAACGTTTGACATAGGAGATACGTCGCTGTATGTCCTGTTTTAGCTTATGTCACTTGACTGCCTGAAACTTTCACCTCACTAGGTTGCTTGCACACCGAGCAGTAAGGGGTTTTACATCTCACGTTGCTTTGCTGCTGTTGATCTCTCTTCTCGGTGCCGCTTTGCATGTGCGCACATTACATATAATGTATATGCGTATACATACGTGTGCACAGTGCGAGAGCACCGTAAGCCCAGTCACAGGCTGGGAGAGGGATCACAGTATGCAGCCATCTTCTGTCAGCAGGTGAAGCTACGAGGCTGGCTGCTGGAAAGCACGGGCGCTCCCAGCTCTATTCTGAGCGATGTGGATTGGGATGAGTAGAATATACAAAACCTAACCCATGCTGTTTGGTTTAGGAACAGAGGTGGTAGGGTGGATTATAACAGAAATTAAGACCACATCCAGTAGTATCTGACAATATTGTTGTCCATGGAAAGACCAAAGACGTAATGGGCTGTGAAGAATGTGGTCAGTGGGGTCTTTCCAGATCTTCTACCCCTTCTTCACTGGAAGGAGGTTCTCGTAGTTCCTACCGTCACACCAACGTCCTTCATAGGCGTTACAATGTGCATGGTGTTTGGTTGTTTTTTTTCTTTAAGGTGAAATAGATAAATTATATGATATTTACTGGAAGGAGAATTTAATTTTACAAACACACAGTGAAGTTTTTGTGGAGACCCTAATGGTTTCTTTGTCATCAAGGAGTAATAAAGACTCCTGTAAACAGAAAGCACACTTTTAAATATATGATTTTTATCACCTTTTCCCTCTTCTTTTTTTAAATTAAAAATCAGTCACCACTGTTCCACGGAATACTAATAAGTCAGAGCTGTCTCGGTTCTTTGATTTCAACGAAGCACTATCTGAGGCTTATCGCAGTTCATGCCAGTACTTGCAGCCAAAGAGGAAACTGGATGGCTGCAGCACAATGCAGCTGATTTCATTTAATCCCATCAGTGGAAATGCTGCCTGTGCTATTTCCAAAGGCAGTTTTGGGAGCTCTCCATACCCAAAGCAGCCTGAAGAATGTCATTAACACTCCCGTTGGGTAAATTTTTCCTGCTGGTACTTTGGTCACATGACTGTCATCTGCAGAAAGGATAAAAAAAATATGTAAAATAAAATAATAAAAGGGATAGAATACTCTTGGCAGAAGCTGAGACCTGTTTCCCTCTCTCTCTGGAAGTCATGTTATGAAAAAGAGTCATTTTGCTAAATAGAAGCAGAGCTATCTTGAGCTGCTTATGTATAATATGTCAAGTCTGTAACTGTGACTGTCATGGATACCTCCAGAGAGGAACTAGAGCTGAGGACGCTGCCACATTTGGGGAGAGTATGTGCAGTGTGTCAGGACCAAGACCGATATAAAATGCCTCCCTAGCTGTTATCCTACAGGGAAATACTTGGACAGCAACTATAATGAAGACGGCATTCTTTCGCTTTGCTGTGCTGTAATAACCGATGTGAAACTATTAGGAAGTAGGTACAGAGCAGAAAGACTCGCGTGTTAACTGGGCCTATGACTAGCTGTAGTGCTGCCTATAGACAAGCTCTGGGATAAAGGGGAGATAGTATCTTGGTATGACCCGAAGGCACAGACAGAAATCAGGGTGACAAGGAGCAAATGTTTTCTGGGATGAATGAAAATGTGTCCACAGCTTCCTAAATTTGAGCCTGCTATCTCAAAATGGATTCCTAACTTGAGCTGGACTTCGAACTCACATCTTAGTTTGGAAGATAACTGTATGCTCACTGCACATCAGAAGTTTGGTGTGGTACACTAGAAAAAGAAACCTCCACAGTATAAGTGGGCTTTAATGTTGTTTCATGATCTACTGCAGTGGAATGCGTTGACAGGAGTAGTAACTGACACTAGGTTTCATTCTGCGGTTATCTATCTGAATGCCAGCACCTGTAAATCTGGGAAGAAGCGTGGAACAATGACGGAAGAAAAAGTTAATTTTTGAATAAATGGTGTTCTTCCCGAACAGGGAGCTGAGGACAGTAAAAATCAGTGTGGCCCAATACAAACACACTCAGTTCCTGAAAAATACGCCTTCTGTAGAAAGCACTGGCAACCTTGTGGGGGCGTCAAGGTCTTGAATTAAAATGAAACTCCACTGTAACCTACATAATCTAACAGCTCACTTTCCATTCTGCTGATACTGGATAATGTTGCCTACTTAAAAGCTTTTGCAATTTACAGTAGTGTTTAGTTAGAGATTGTGTGTGGATAAGAGAGCTGACTGCCATGGGATGTGATCTCCTTTTGCCCTTAAGTGCCTATGCCTGTAAATCGTTACGGAGGCATCAAGACCTGAAAACTGTGGTGTTTTCTGCATAGCTATAGCAGTAATCCCTGCACAGGCAACTTTTAATATAGTCAAAATGGAAAAGGATTCATCTTGGCATAGGAGAGTGCCTAAATTTTTATGATCTTTTTAATATTTAGAACTGTGCAAGTCTTATGGAATTTATTTTGGGATCTTTTACAAGCTAAAACAACTGCATTGTACTTTCTCCTAATTGTTGAACTGTCAAATAAAGTTAATGTTTGTATATTAAGTGTTCGTGCATTTCTGCTGTAGTTTCTGTATTTGCACTGCTCCTCTGCGACAGGCTCCTGTTGTTTTCACTTTGCACCTAGGTTGACCTTTTACCTCCGACTCTTTTCCTGAGCCGACAGAAACAAGGTAACTCTCAAACACCTCGGGTGCGAAACTTCTGTAGCCCACGCTCAGGATTGTCCCGTCAGGAGTGAATGGTGTTCTTGGCCAAAGCCTGGTGGAACTGGAAGAGGTGATGGGCTTTGGCTTTCTGTCTTGGCTTCTGGCGTTTTACTCAAAAAAAGAAATCCCGTCAAGTAGTTCTGTAACTGAAAGCCATGCCATTGCCTCGGACACGTCTGGCTTGTGCTGTACTCCGCACGGTTTCCTTTATGCCCTTTCATCTATTGTGCTGTGCTGTTGGTTGCAACAGTCATGCTGACCAGTTACCAAGGCAGTGAAATTCAGATAAAAGATTCAAAACAAGTCATTGTGGTGACTGTTCGTGCCTAAATACGTTATTGATGGATCCTTCTCGGAAACCTTTTGTAGGAGGGACGCAGAATGGGTAACCAGTATTTGAACTCGCTAGGGCCACAGAGCTCTGCTGGGGTTTGGTGGTGCTGTAGGCGTGCAGAGGACTGGGTGAAACTGGTCTGCTGTCAGCGGAGGGGAGAAGAGGCGTCTACAGGGTCCCAAAGGCGGTCCGATTTGCGGCTAGTGCGTCCCCTTACCTCGGTTATTGTTGCTGTTTATGAAGCTCTGGTGGAAGGAGCTAGGATGTCTGCATTCCTTTCCAGGTCCACTGAAAAAGCCTTTAGGGATTCCCAGGAAAAACAAGCCTTATGCTGTTTTACGAAGATAGAAGTCCCTGCTGACTGCTGTGAAGATGTGGGAATCCTGTAGTCATCTTCCTATCAAGCAGAGACCTTGTTGTAGGACTAAAACAGTTGTAAGAGTACGAGACTGAACCAATCGATCTGTGTTTGAGGAATATATTACCTAAATTTCACTTTTTTGTTCTTTCCTCTCTGCTCCACTGACATATGCTCTGGATTTCTTAGCAGGAACTTCAGCTTTAAATGTTAAATGCTGGAGGTAAGCCATGTGGCATGAATGGAAAAGTTTTGATACGATTTCTTGGAGCAGAGTAGTCTTGAATTCAGTTGAAAGCAATTAAGCGTTCACACTAGTTGGCTAATTCACACTGGCCTCATCTGAAGTCAGAGTGCCCTTGCCTCTCGCAAGCTTTGCAGCATCTGTTTATGGTAGGTTTGTCAGCTAACTAATTGCTTTCCCCACATGAACTTCCAAGGGTGTGCGCGGGGGGAGTTTCACTCATTCTGTGGGCATCATCGAGACCTGCAAAGAGCGAAATATCCTTGTTAGACTCTAGGTTGTTAGGGGAGGATTTTCAGGCATGGTTGGTGGTCTGGTGTTGCATCAGTTCCTCCGAAGTTTCCCCTGACTTTTGCCGATGTGGTTCTTTGCCTGGTAGAGACAGCGCTGACACCGTCTTCTGAATGTTTGCCCTATTTTCAGATGTGTGCAGGGCACGTTGGCTCTTGCTTACAAGTGGCCTTTGGCACTCATTCTCCCTGTCCACCTAGCACTCGCAGTCCTCGCCGTGCTCAAAGGAACAGCCTTGAGCCGCGAGCGTTGCTATGTTCTTATTAACCACACTCTGTTGTAGTCTACCGATTAAGTTGTATGCTGTTCCTCTTGCCCCTTCCACTGTCTGGCTGTCCTAATTACGCTCTCAGATTTGACAAAAGGTGCGTATTCGTACATCTTTTTTGGTCTCCAGGAAAGCGTTCATGTTGTTCCCCTCACCAGAGCTGTGCATAAACAATCCCCTCTCGAGATCTTGCTCAGACTGTAACAGCTCCCCTTCTATCTGGCAGTTTTTTGCCAGCATGCCTCAAAGCTGCTTTGCGCTGGGTACCGCACAAGCCCTGTCAGGGCTTCTATTCTTGATAGTGTGAACAGTTGTGTCATAAAATCTGGGTGCTCAAAATGGTCTGGGAAGAACCAGGAGGGACATCATGCCTGATGTCAAGGGCTGTCTTACCTCCCTCGCTATCAGCCAGGTAATATCACACGTGGATCTCGCTCCTCAGTCCCTCAGCTCTGCAGAGATGAGGCTCTGCTTCAGTAACGGAACGGAGCTTGAAAGTCTTTGCTGTAATACGCATTTCGACCTGAAATACTGTAAAATCTGTCATTTGATTACAGGGCTGCTGTAAAAAAAGGCTCTATTAAAATGCCCTCTAGTTACATGCATGGAAAATTAGAATAGCTTTTACTAAACAGGGGACTGACCATGAACGCCTGTAATACAAGTTATAACATTCTGCGCAAACATTACTTAGCATTGTCATTACCTAGCAATAATCCTTATTTGTATCTTACACAAATTGTGGTAGAACCTTCTATTTATCTAACCTGGAAATTTCTCCTGAACAGGCTCTCTATAATTTACACATAGAATTGGCAGTTTTCTTCCTCCTCTTGGCAGATACTTGATAGCCACGTATTGCATTTCTATGCTAGTAAACCTTCATTATTTTACAAAATGTCCTAGAATGTTATGAAGAAGTATCTTAAATAATTAAACAGAAGCTCTGAGTGACAAAACAAATGAACAAAGTGCAATTTGAGCTGTGTTATTCTTTCCTTTTTATATTCACCTATTTGCTAATTTGCTGAACGTACGGAACTGCAATGGGTCTGGCTGTGATTAGAGAGAATTTGACCAGTTCCTTTGTAATTGTTTCTTTGCAATCAACTAAATAATAGAATGTTCTGTGTGCTGATCTCTGGGGAAAGGAAAGGAGCGGGCAGGTGTTTTTGCAATAGGATTTCCACATCTTCCACCCATTTCCCTGGAACTTACCAAGTATAAAAAGGCCGGTAGAACACTAGGGAGAGAGACTATTGCCTCAGGACTGCAAATGACAGAATTAAGCTTTTCAAATTATTTCTTTGAATTTGCTTAAAGCTTTTCATGCTGGTCCTGCTTGTGGCTATTCTTTGTTTAAACCCAGAAGTTTCTAGGTGGACTTCAGAGGAAAGCCATGAAGGCCCCAAAGCACGTTCCTTTCAGCAGCCACCTCCATTCCGGGGAAATCCTTTAAGCTGGGAGGAGAAGTCAGCTGGGAGATTCCCGGCAATGCGGCTTCGCTGGGAGGAGCAGAGGCTGGGGACCGAGCTGTCGTGGAGGGGGCAGCGAAATCTGGGGAAGGCTGAAGAGCAGCCCTGGCTTTGTTATTTCCTTTGACTTTCAGGAGAAAAATGCAGAGGAAGCCCTGGGAGGAGAGGAAGGATAATCTTAATAGAGGCACAGCCTAGCTCAGCGGGAAGGAGGCACGGCTCGATGTAAGGGCAGAGTTTATGGAGCAGCAGAGGCGAGCGGAGCGGAGGTCTTGCCTAACAGTGGCAGCTGAGTGCTGAGACACGGTTGCCTCGCTGACCGCCCTCTGACTGTCCCTAATTTAGTCCCCAGTCTCAGGAGGGTAACTCATCCATCTGCTGGCACTTGGAGTTCAAGCTTGCCCGTTTTTTTTTTAAATCTGTATTGTTGGCTAAAACCTTTCATAATGCATATTGGGTCTGACAGTGAGGGGAAGACTCCTCGCTTCACAGTATAATAAAAGCTGAATTATTTCATTTCACAGTGAATAAAAAGAGCCAGGGGTATGGGATTGCTGCTCTGAAAGGTGCCCTCGTTGCAAGTACCACATCAGCAGTAGGGATGTCGAGCCAGAGAGAAGCTCATGAAGAGCGAAAAATGGTACACTTCCTAGGAGTGCTTTCGCAGACTCTCTGATAGTCTCAAAGGGACAGGGGACAGTCCTGATTTTGGAGGTTTAAACTAGTCTTTTTATCTCCATTGTCTTTCATTTGGAACATTTCTCATTTGCCCATTTTGTCCAGTGATTCTTTAGCAAAGCCACTGTCAAAGCAAGTTAGGGAACACTCGTACGGCTCTTAGGGTTACTTTTCAGCAGGATTAGCAGCTAACAAGCTGACTTTTGCAGTTTGCTTTGGTTGATTGCAGAACCGCTTTCCACGCAAAGGTGATTTACGGTTAGTTTTTATTCCTGGGATGTCACAGCAGTGGCTTGTTTGTTCATTTTGCTTTGGCAAAACAGAGAGTACCTATTTGTGTGGGGAGGAAAAAAGGCTGTTATAATCTAACCGTGAGAGCCTTGATAACGGTCTTGTCACGTAATCAAGAATTACCTGAATAGGATCAAATGAGAGATGCTAGACATCTAAGAAATGCAAACACTGCTTCCTGACGTGGTACAACAGGCTGAAGTGCCCTACCAGGGCAAGTACGGCCAGTGCTAGACCCTGCGGTTTGTCTCTTATTCCTCGTTTGCTGAATTCATTTTACTCTTCATTTTCATATTTTCCCGTATCATTATAAGTAATTGTGGTGGGAGAAATTAAGGGTTGATGCCTCTGTTTCTCTGCAATCCCACATCCTCGTTCTACTATAATTTAATCCAGTCGTCTCCACAGCAAAAGGCTGTGAGAGCGGCACGCACACCAGCGCTGCTCAGCCTGTTCCCTTTCCCGCTTACCCCCCGCACCCCGTACGGCGCCTCAAACCGCCGCGCTGGTGCTCCGGTGCTCACCCCCCCATGTAATAGCATCCAGCTTTTTCTGTCACTTGTTCCAAAACATTTTGTTCGGTTTGATTTACGTCAACGCCGTCAAACAAGATCTCGGTGCGGAGTGCTTGCTGCATCTGCTTCTACTCCGTGTCCATCATCTTGCTGACAAAGGTACTTGGACTTGCAGCCTGGTGGGGTTTTTCTAGCTACCCCGAGGCTGGTGGCAGCAGGAACACCTGCAGGGCAGATTCCAGCCTGGAGCGTTTTAGTGCCGAATTGCATAAACTCTGTGGCATAAGTGGCTTACAGAGAGAGACCTCTTGCCCCCAGCGAGGTCTCTCCGCTCCTTGACTTCGGGTTGTTTGAACTGGAGGTGAAATACGTTAGATCATTGGGCTTTAAAATCATTCCTTCCCCATTCTTGCTGGCACTCTGAAAAAAAAAGAAGAGAGAAAGGAAGAAAACAAAATTGGCAGTAGTTCAGCCATCCTGCAGAAAAATACTTCCCTTGGAGAAGGCTGGAGTTGAGGTCTTATATCTTGTACCCTTGTACATCTTGTACTTGTGCACATACTGCGTGGCTGTGAACTCTCTGACGTGTGTCTTGAACGCTGTTTGGAACGATAAGATTTCTTTTTAGCTATGTTGATAATACTTATATGAAAATCCTAGTCAAAAGCTATTAAAGTTGATGTTATATTTCAGAACATCAGCAGAAATATGTTTATTTGGTCCTTATGTGTTAAATAGCCCATTTTAGCATTTTTGCTCTCCTTATTTATAAAATGCCTCAGTGAGGACAGCGTAAAATATGAAATCCTAGCTGCATTTGGGAAAAGACATAAAATCATACTTGCAAAAGAGATGTCTCTATTATATCTACTGACCTGCCACCATTTAGGAGAAAAAAGCAGCTGGTGTTACCCTTTTTTTTTCCAATGGGATACACAGCACTCCAATATTTTTTTGAGCTTTCATGGCCCCTAATGGTCTGTAATTCTAAACAGCGCTAATTGGATGAGGGTTTCTCAAGCCTGTAAGACCTGCGAGACATTTGTTTGAAGTCTGTTAGGAGCCTGCATGGTCCTTTTCCCCCTTCCAACTCCTCGTTGCGTTGAGTGATATTTAAAACGCGTTGCTTTCAGCTTGTCAAATCAGCAGTGGGTGAGGTGTGCTGCTGCAGAGCTGCGGTGGGGAGGCTTTGGTTCGGGTGACGGTATGGAGAGGGCGAAGGCCCAGGGGGTGGTCTGAATAGACTGGCCAAGTTTAGGAACTCCTGGGTTAATGCTGGATCACGCTACCTAGAGGAAGAATGAAGTTATTTGATTTATTCCTTTTAAAAGAAAACAGCAAATATTTGTGTGCATTTCAGTGGTAATGGGAACAGTACAATCGTTGTAATCGAGTGCATGAGTTTGGGATTGCTGCCGCGTACTGTTGTTATCTTTTTTACCATGCTATCCTAACGTTATCCGGAGTAATTATGTACTTACTGGTTTCTGACACGTCTCCTGAGAGGGTACGCTCTTATTTTTTACCTTTAAGACTAAAAATAGTTTGGTTATGTTCTGTTTAGAAAGAAATTAAAAGCCTTTCCCATGGGGTCGCAGTATAATCCTTGGGAAAGTTGTGTCTGAGCGGTTCTGTGGGGAGCACAACACAGGATCTGCTGCATCCTGCACAGCTCTCATGTTATGCAGTAAGATGCTGTCATTGCTTACGTCCTTAGGTGTTTAATTCACAGCTCTGGTTTGCATAGTCGTCAAAACAAGCTGGTAATTCCAAGTCCATCAAAGTTAATGAAGGGATGTAATTGGCTTTGGGTCAGGGTCTGGGAAAGGCCAAACCTTTGCCTGCAGAGAGAATGGTGGAAGCTAAACCAGAGCACTTAATGTCTCCACGAAACGGGCAAAGATTGGGCCCGCTTGAAAATCACACGAAGGGCCCGTCTGCATCTTTAGACACCTTGGGACTTCTAGAAATTTCCCCCTGGCTTTTGGAAAAGCCAAGGCGGGCCGGAGAGGCGAGCAGGGAGCCAGCGCCACGGGAAGAAGCGTGCTGCACAGAGCGTGTCAGCTCGTGTCAACGCGTTGGCGTCCGAGGCCTGGGAACGGCGCTTAGGAAAGGGAAGGGGCCCAGCACTCGGGTCCGCTTCGGGGCTATTCCAGAGGGGAAAGGTGCTGGCGTGAGAGAAGGGGACATCGTTTGGTGCCGCGGGCGGGGCGCCCACCCTCTGCAACGCGCAACCACCCGCCCAGGCGCCGTGGTGCAGCACGAGTCGCCGTGGCGGCGAAGCAGGGCGGGCGACCCCCGGGGGCCGGGGGCAGCGGGCGGCGGGAGAGGCGACGCGGCCCGGCGGCAGCAGCAG
>VZTL01026863.1:21120-51557 GCA_013400535.1 Scopus umbretta
TTTTTTCCCTCCCTCCCTTAATGCTGCTTAGCCTGTATCCCGTGCCTGGTTGGCTAGGCATGTAATTAAAATGATTGTGGGGTGAATCTGTGTGCTCTGACATCTGTGTTCTCTGCTGTCGTCTTGGAACAGAGCTGCAGTGACTCTGCTGCCTCGTTTTGCCACGGTCTCTGGTTTTGAAAACACCATTTTGCTTTTCGGAACATACTTGCAGTGTCCTATATATGCAGCCTCCTGTCGTGCACGCAGGCGGAAAGGCTAGGGCATCTAAAAGGTTCTTCTTTATCTTAGAAGTAGAAGGCATTAGACATACTTTAGAAAGCAGTGTATTTTGGCTTTTTGTTGTAAGCAGATGAACAGGTCTATGGGCTGACGCTAGAGCAAAAGGTGAGAGATGTATTTAAAGAGCAACGGGTAGATAGAAAGAAACATCTTTAAACCAGTAAACGAAACAGGCTTTTGACTGAACTTTTGTGTTTGGGGCTTCAATTTGTTAATTTGTTTTAGTTCCCTTGGCTTAGCAGAGTTCAAGATGGCCACACGCAGCTGTACCGCTGCACAGCAGCTCGGCCGTGTTTCCATGACCTCAGAGGGTAGCTGCCTGTAAAACAAGGGGTAGGAGATGCTGAAGATCGGAAGTTGAGAGTTGGTCGGAAGACGTTCTTGGGAGCGTGTTATCATGAAACAAGCACTCGTTGACCTTTGAATAGGTGGCAGATGTACTGGTTTTCACTTAAAATCGCTAAAGAGCGTTCCTCACAACATTCTGGGGTGTTGTGTTCGTTTGTCAGATAATTTTTCTACAGTGATCGTGTTCTGACTTAAAGCCTTCTGCTGTTCTCCTCCTGCGTAGCTGCCTCCCCTCCCTTGGTGACATTAAGGACTTCTTGCACAGCAGTAGGTGGCCTTTTAAGTCTTAACTTCAGCTCGCAAGAAAGCATCTTACCAAATCCAAACCCGAATGTCTGGATTACTGAAGCATCTGTCGTCAGGAGAGCGATTTGAGTAGCAGCAGCTTTGCCGGTTTCGGGGTCGGTGAGGGATAGCAAGCGGGCTCCAGTAGCGCAGCCCGTGCTGTCGGTGTCGCCCGTTACGTAACGAAGCTGCCCTGGCTCTGCAGGTCGACTCTGGAGTTTGTAGCCACGTAGATTAATTCTAATGCAGTGAAACAGGGAAACTTAATCCAGGAGTGGGAACGGTAACGCTAAATGCGCTCTCATGCTTGAAATTGTTCTGAAGGCCTTTTGGTTTGAATGCTAGCTTTTTCTATTAGCTTTGTTACAAATTTGCATCTCTTGCTCTGTTTGCAGCCTATGCTGGCGTAGTCTCCCCTTTTCTTTAGGAACCTTTCTTATTTAGCAGGCGAGATTGTATACCTCCTGAAAATAAGGAAGTCCATTTTTTAATTTAAATTCTGCATATTTTTCTTTTCTTTGTAGGTCTCATTGGCACAAATTGCGTGTATTTTCATTTTCTATTTCATTAGTTGTTGATAACCCCGATTCTTAAGTATAAACCTTTAAACTGCATGCTGCATTTGAGTTCTCCAGTGGCTGAAGAGAGGTCAGCGAGGGATGCTAGCTGGGAGTTTATGGGGATGGGAGAGGACAGAGTGCCCCTAGCTGTAGTAAGGAAGGATTACCTTTAGTAAACTGAAAATACCTTTAAGTTTCCATGACTTCAAGTCATCGGGTAGCTAGACCGTTGTCATAAATAGGCATACAGCAGGGCTCAGTGTCCATTCTGATTCTGACTTGTTACTTGTATCCTTTCCAATTCTTCACTGCTCCTCTAGAAAAGACTTCCTAACCCATGACCAGGGGAAAACGTTGCTTTCCTTATAAAACTGTTTTGTTTAGTAACCTCCTAGTAAAGGGCTACCTTTTTTTTGTACTCATGTTTTTGATGGTAGGCTTTGAACTTGTGCGTCAACAGAACATCCCACTTTGACCAAAAATGAAATACGGTGGCTTGGATTTCAATGTTGTTGTCATGTCACTTGTTGCAGTGCCACGTGCTCCTGCAGGTGAGGAGGCTGCTGATTTAACAGGCTTTCCGCCTCTACCTAGCAAGGATTACTGTAATGCGCAAGCCGCTGTTCCACTGAAGCAGCAGGCAAGCTATTGTCCCCTGAAACCTCTCTGAAGCGCGTGTAGCTTGTAGATAAGCACATACTGATGGTCTTTGAAGTCTAGGTCTTTGTTGAGTCTTCTGGGACCCTGGGTGATGGGGAATATCTAGAAGAATGTAGATCTAATGGCTAGTTATGCTGTTCTGTCCCATGTAGTCCCTTTTGTCAGAGCAGGAGGGACACCCGCTGTGTACCGGCCTGTCTCAAGGCAGCTGTGTCCATTGTGTGCCACCCTAGAGGGGCTTCCTCCTTTTGTCTGAGAGCATGAGAAATACTTACGGCAATGTTGTTGCCAAGATCAATGCAGCTGCAGGTTTTGGCTGCCTACCTTCTTCACCTGAGTCTGTCTCTGAAACACCCTCTCTTGGTATTACTTGCTGCTTATCTTCTCCCACGGTGTATCTTGCTGCGTTAGGTTAGAACAGTGTGTGCGAGTGTGGAGGAGCAGAACAGATCCTTCCCCTCTGGACTAGATTATTTAAAAATGTATGTGTATACGTGTGTCCTTCAGATGCTTCATTTCTGTCATGACAAGCTGTAGACAGCAGTACAACTAGTTGTTTGCTTTTTCTGGGGGAATGGAGGTGAGCTTCAATATAGAATGAGCTGGGGTTGTGATCCTTCTTCTCCAGGGGGTTTGGCACGCTGGTGAGTCCTGTCAGAGCTGCCTTCGTGTGCTGCTTGCAGGACTTGCTCCATAGAGTCATCCCTGTGGAGGATCTTATCAGACCAGTTCTTTTACTAATCCTCTCATGAATCACTGGGGTTGAAGATACCTTGATATGAACAGTTTTGTTCCGGCTGTGCTGTATTCTCATCTGAGTCATACTGCAGTGCTCTGCAAAGCCTTTTCGTTGTGTAGTGAGTCACAAACTCTGGAGTGAAGGGAATGTAAAAATGGAGCAAAGCTCGTGTTCCTTCTGACAGCATCATGCTAATACCACTTCTGGTCTCCATGCCTTTTGCTGCTGAACAGATGATGATGATGATCTTACCAGTGCTGTCCACTTACTTTCCAATTCAGTTAATCGGACCAGTAACATGATCCTGAGACTGCTGCTGTCTCTAGTTTAATCTATTTAGTAATGTAAGTACTTCTACTTGTGACTTAGTTGCATGGCATTGAATTCACTTTATTTCTCAGGGTAGACTTGGTGAAGAGCCTTGAGGTAGCATGGAGGTTACGTGCTGGAAGGAAGTAGAAAAGCTGAATGGCTTTTTAATACAGCACGACAGGTAATGGGATATCTGCTTGAGACAGGGTGTCTTTGGTACCGACAGAAAAGGAGCCTACAACACTTTATTGTTGCACTTAAGTCTCGCTGTGTGCTGAGAAGTGTACAATAAACAGTGAAGAAGAAAAGAGGCTGTAAAAGCTCAGCTACAGAGCACCTTGACTTGAATTTCTCCTTTTTCTTAATTGCTGGAAAATGGCAGTGTTGACCTGAATCTGTGTAAATGCATTGGTTATGCATGAATTGGGCTAGAATAAAGAGAAGTTCTCGAGCATATTTGAAACTCTCTCCTTGCATCACTTGTGCTTTTTCTGCGAGAGGTAGAACTGCACATGCATGGATAGTAGGTGCAATGGCAACTGTATGTGCTTTGGAAAAAGGCTGGATGATTGATTCACACCAATTAAGATGCAGAACCACATTGAAAGAATCATTGATAAGAACAGGGGCATGTTCTAGTCCTTGGTTTTGAGATTGTCTCTTCAGTGTTGTCACCCAGGAGTTTCCTATCATACATGTCGGTGCTTTTGCATTGTAACATTCTTCTTCTACTACTCTGTGTGCATTGAGGAGGCATCCAGCAGTGAAAGGTACTGTGTGAGCCCAATGATGCTTCCCTTTTTTTGGCTCGTGGACCCTAATCCAAGGCGTGTGTGTTTGAATCTGTAGGCAAAGGTTCAGCAAGGAATTAATTCTGTCAGGTACTTTCTGGCTCTGTGAGGCTGTTTCCCTACACATAACAGCTAATGTCGTCTTTGGAAGTATTTCTTGGCTGGAGAAACATGATGGAGCCTAAACTGCCAAAAAACTTGGATTAGAGAGGTTGTTTTAGAACTTCCTCTACTGTACTGGCGTCTTATTTCAATTCTGAAACCAAGAGTCTTTCTGTAAATTGGAAACATGTGTATTAGTCAGGTTGGATGACGTGTTTTTGTCTAGTTGGCTCAAAGTCAGAGGGTAACGTGACTTTCTTAAAGGGGTTAGACTGAAGGTTTCTTTCAAGAACAGATGGACCACTTCCAAGGTCTGATCAGCTATCCTGCTGTAGCACTAGTTTGCTTGTATTTCCAGAAAGGTTAGGTGACCCCGGTTAGTAGAATCCAATGTTTTCTAATTAAATTGAAGTTGCTTTTAGGTTTTTAAGAACTGATGGTAAATCCCCTCTTCCCTTTACTCATCAGTCTCGGTTGCGTGAGTAACCATGCAGTAATACCTCTTATCAGCAAATCGGTGCTGTAGTCTCACTCCTCTATTCTGTGTTTGATCTGGGAGAGCCTTTACTAGGGAACTGCAGTGTAATGAATAACTGAAAATGTAGAATCAACACTATTTTTGATGGCTCTTTTTTACCAAAGACAGATACACAACGGTTTCTGTTGACCATACATCCAGTCATGCAGCAGTGTATGGTATACACACAAAGGAAAAAGTCAACCTTTGCCAGCTTTCTGTCTCCAGCCTTACTTTTTTGCTGACCCATGCTGTACTGCTGCATTTTCAGATGATCTCCTGAGAACTGACAGTTTCTGGAAACCCTGACTGTAGATTAGCTTACTCAAGTCCAAAAAAAAAAAAAAAGTAACTGTTCTGAATGCATGGTTTTAGCAGACCAAAGTACACACAGAAGGGTAAAAGGTGACTTAGAGAAATGTGAAACAAGTTCTGGGGGGAGGAGGAGGGAAGGAGGTGCAAGTGAGTGTGCAAAGATGTAAACCATGCTTGCTTCATTGAGGTAGAATCCTAAAAGTATTAATCCTGCAGAGAAGACGCTTTTGCCAGGCCTGGTGAGCTTCCCAGTCTTTGGAGACCTCTATGCAGCATGTGGTGCTCTGAAGGCATCATGCTGGTCTTAGCTGGAAGAGAAGAACCAGAGTTAAAAGTATTAGTCTGGTCAGGTGGTGGCCAGCCACTGGCACCTTAGCACATCTGCACCAAGACAACATTTGTCCTCTTGAAAATCCTCTATTTTTTTTTCAACGTGAGTGTGACAGCTTATGTCTCTTGGTCTGGATTTGAGTACTTACAAAGTAAATCTTGTGTAATGCATCCACCTTCTCTGAGCACTGCCTGTATATTGCACTTACCTGTATGCACACAAGTGTTTATCCGTTTGGAGGAGCTGACATTCAAGAACCTTTATTTTGCATTTGCGTTGGAAAAAGGGAGTTTAAATAGGAACTGAAAATGCAGATGAGGGTCTCTAACCTTCAGTTTGCCACCAGAATGATATAGCTGCTTAGGAGGCTTATCTTGGTGTCCAGCTGTAAAGCCTGATCACTAGCGTTCTGGAGAAAGGACTAATCAAAATCAGTGCAGTCTTACCAGCTCTTTCCTTTTTTTTTCTTTTTTTTTTTTTCCCCTGCCCCTCAATTCTTAATGCCTTTTTGAGCAGAAGAAAATCCACACTCCTCAGGTTAACAAAAACCCTTTGTTTAAATGTTGATCTAATAAAACAAGCAGTGCTTCAAGCAGATGTTGGTGTGGATTTTTAGTGCTGCATATTTTTCATTATAAGGGAGAGTGAGACATTCTCACCCAGAAGAACATACCCCATTAGGCATGACTCTGGAGATAAAGGGTGGGAAGTCAGGTGCTTTCCTCTGACTTAATCCCAAGGTTTTGAATGTGGATTAAGGATCTGTGCCACAAGTCTTCTTGATATCTTACCTGTATTTTGGGATTAGATTTATTTTTGAGCCCGTAAACAAAAATCTGTGTGTTGAGAATGAGATAGACAAAAGTTACAGGCCTTTGTCACATCAGGTTCTTGACATATGTGTCTTCAGAACAGACAGTTGGAAGGACAAGCACCCTCCAGTCCCTTGGCATCTCTTCCCCTCGCCCCTCTTTTCCTCTTGTTTTTTCTTTTTCTTTTGTTTCTTCCAGGACAAGACTAATTTTACACCTCTGCTCCCCCACCAGCACACTTGCTGATGGAAAGGGTGAAGTCTAGAATTGATGGTTCATGCTATTTGTGTTGCTGTGGTAAGACTGTGTTGTGGCAGAGTTTGCCCAGTCAGCTCTGTGTGACTCCTTTCTGGGGACACTGCTGTACCTGTAAGGATCAGTACCCTGAAGATTAAGCAGTGGTAGTTAACGCTTCTCCTGAAGTCATTCTTTTACATCCTTTGATGTCAAGTGAGTACCTTGAGTGGCTGCAAGCAAGCACTGAGTAAGATGGTGCTCACTCTTAATTTTCTTGAGAAGGAGTGGGAGTCAGTGCCTCATTTGCAACTAACCTCTTGATGACTGTCAATTCTCCTCTTGTTTCTGTTTTATCTTTTAGTAGTAAACTTTCTATCAGTTATGTTGAGATTTCCCATTCCCCTTGAGTGGGTAGGAGAACTTGGCTTGTTTTCAACTGAATGTAATTCCCATAGCTGGGGGAAGGGATGTGATGTCTGGGAATCTGTTGCTCTAAGATTCAGACAAGACTTGAGTAACTTTGGAATATATCGGGATTACCTTCTTCACTGAACTTTAATTCTCACCGTTAAGAAAAGGATAAGGCTCAAAATACTCAGGGACATACTAATGTATTCTGGAGAGTTGTCTCTAATGATAAAACCAAAACCCAGTAACCCTGTTCCTCTCTCAGCAAGGCTGTCTGGGTATGTCATCCTACCAGTTCTTTGTTTTAGCTGATGATGATTAACAAGACAGGTGAGCCAAAATCGAGGAGGATCGAGTTCATGCAAGATTTTTAGTCCTGGGGATGCACTCAGATGACAGTCTAGAAAAAGAAAAAAGCCATTGCTGGTAGAAATCCTTCCCTTTCCTCTATGTCAAAGAGTGGCTGAGACTGTTAGTTGTATTGCAGTGGTGAAAACTCAGAATTGGTTATGTTTATCCCCAAACCAGAAATAACTTTTGCTGCATGGTGAAAGGGTCTGCAGGTATCTAGTGAACAGTCACTGTGGGGCAGTGCCATGCTGATGCTAATTTTTTTTTTTCATATTAGATGAACTAGGAAAGAGCAAAACACAGTGCACTTTCATGCTGCAAAAGCTTTAATTTCAATAATTTCAGACTTTTTTTTTTAAGGTTTCTGGGTAATAAGCCACTTGTAGTTTTTGAGTGATCTTATAATTGTGAGCTTTAGGGTTTGGTAAGCCACAAATGTACATGTTTTTGCAGAGTAGTCATTTGTGTGCTTAAGGCTGCAAGGCTATTTTTCAAAAAAAAAAAGTAGGTTAGTGTGCAATACATGGACACAGCAGTTGGTGTAACTCAGTCATGATACTTGTATGGATTCCCTTGTCTAAGCACTTGGATATGAGGGTAACATTTATAATAATGTGTGCTTTCACATGGTTATCGGGTTGCTTGCTTCAGCAGATGTAATGTGTGCCAGACTTCTTTTAAGTTATTATTTTAACAAATGAGCGTTTTTTTTGGTCAATTGTAAGAGCAGTATTGAAACCAGCCGGGGGAAAGAGCTGACGTTCCCCTTCACCTCACTTAAACTGGAGCTGCACCCTCACATTGCGATTGCCTCGGTCAGTGCTAAATGCCTTTTCTGGCTGATATGTCTCAGAATGGTGCCACACGTGCATATGCATGAAAGTCCTTTGTAGTGTGAAATTAGGGATGAAAGATATTGCTAATCAGTCCTAACAATGCCGGACTTATTCCTGGACAAGGGGAAATGGGAATGTGGGGAATGGATGTTTCACAAATGTATAACACATTCAGGCGCGTTGTTATGCCAGTGTTGGTGTCTGTGCATGGACACCCTTTTCAGTCTGTAAAATGCTGCTGTTCATGCAGGGAATTTAAACAAGCCTTCTATTCAACAGTGAAATTCAAAATAACGCCAAAATCCAAATGGAGGCACTTCAGTTGCATAATAGTGACTGTTACAAGGAGGACTCAGTGCAGCAGATGATGTAATGCTCCTTAAGATAGGGCCCAGCCTGGGGGGCAGAGAGAGAAGGGCGTCGGGGACGGAACCATCAACCATCGAGAGTATTGGTCCTTGTATCAAAGCTCTCCATGGGGTGTTAATTAGCAAACCTGAATAATCCCAAAGTTGACTGGGTTACAACTGTACATGTGGGGAAAAAAAAAGACTCATTGCTTGGTGCTACCTGTTTCCTCCAATGACTATAATTGCTTTAGTACTGAGTAGGAGATTCCTGAATAACGAGGTGGGCAGAGTGTGACCTCGCTGTACCTCTCGCCCGTTTCTCGGGGTGGGCTTTCTTGCAGTTTAACAGTGTGCTCAAGTTCCTGTAGCTGAGAAACGGGTAATGTTGATACATTCTATAGTAGTTAAGATTTCTTCAGCCTACCAAAGAGATGTTTTCTGGTGCATTGCTGAAGCTGTAATGCTTTGCATCTGGGCTGCGCCTGTAGCCTTGCGATTTAAGTGCTAGTAGTAACGGATGATGTTACTATTCGGAGGCCTCTGGCAGTTTGTTACTTTTCCTTCCTCCCTAAACTTACGTTTAGCATATACATATTTTCTTCAGCTTAGGAATAGTCCTTCTTTATGTCGCTTCCTCACTGCAAGCGCCTCTGTAGTCTCTTCTCGGACTGGCGTGGCCGGAGGGGTGGCGTACGATGGCTGCCTCGCATGCAGCCCCCCTGCCCCCTTCCTCCCTTGTTTTACAGTATTCACTCCAGGAAATGCTGAGAAAGTCGAGAGTAATGGAATTCATGAAATTCAAGCTGTGCTTCAATGAAAACGTGTTTTCAATTTCTGCCTCCTTGGGAGCCTGGGACTGAACTGTAATTGTTGGCGCGGGTGGGGGCTGGGGCCGGGGATGAATGAAAGCGGTGGAGTCGGGGCTCTGCGGAGCCTCTCGCCCGGCGCTCGGCATTCAAAGGCTGGTGTGTGCTTTGTGGCAGCTTCAGGAAGCGTTTTTGTTTTCAGCTGTCCAAAAGGCCCAGGCGTTTTCCTGCTGGGTTTGATCTGGCTGTCGGGGTCTGAATGACAGTGACATGTTGGAGAGGAACGTGGTGGGGGAAGCATCAGCTGGGGGCGATGGTTTATTCCCCCCTCTCTGCTCTTGATCCTTCTCACGCTGTCCTTTGAGTGTCCTGCTACTGATTAAGGGTGAGAATTATAATGGTGACTCAAAAGCCTTTGGTAAAACTCATTAATTCATTCCTCCTTTAATTAGACACCCAGCCATGGTCTTATAATTATCAGAGCCTAGGAACGTTTGCAGCTGTAATAAACTGTGCTGCATTAATTGCAGAAATTGTGAATTTTTGGCAAATGGAGATGTGGTGAGCACTTTGTCTGTTTTTTGGTGAGGAACATGGCAGGGCATAGAAATGAAGTAGCTGAGAGAGTGTAGTGGCTGACCTCTGGCTCAATCTTGCCTCATGGTGTTGAAGGAAAGGGTGGAGTTGTCCTGCTTATAAATATATTTATTTTTTCCTTGGGAGGTGTAATAATGTAACTTTCAAGGAGAGAAAAGAGGAAGGGGAATCTAATGAAACATTATGTGAACATTTATTTTCTTAAAACTTTAGCACCTGAGGGAATTTTACTTTTGGAGTAAGAGTGTGATAGGAGCGGTTGCAGGCTTTGCAAACAGTGCCTGTTTTGCTATTCGGAAGTTAGGGAATGGCTGAGTGTTTTACAACAAAAAGTATCAGGTAGTTTTTTGAGTTTTCTGTGGGGGAAAAAATCAATAGAGAACTTCCATTATTTTGTAATCTCTTCTTGTTTCTGAAAGGAAGGTAATTTCTGAAGGAAGGTAATTTTCAGAACTAATCTGTGTGGGTAACCCTCAACAAAAGATGACTAGGGTCTTCTGAGAGAAGTTTGTGCTACTTCTGGTATCTTTGATGTACTTGTTCTTTTTTTTGTTTGTTTTGCAGAAGGAGAACTAGAGGGGAGGCTGAAAGGACTTCAGGGAAGGACTTGTTATTTCTACCCTATTGCAACTCCACTTGTAGTTACGATCACTGCGAATGCAACGGTAGACCTTGAAAGCATGATCTCCATTTTGCTTTGGACTGACAGGCTGTCAAGTGCAAGCAATACCAAAAGGCACAGACCTCGGAAAAGGCTAGGGACAGAGACAGTGGCTGTCACTGGGCTTGGACAGATACAATTAAAAAGATAGGCTTGCCTTTTTTTTTTTTTTTTTTCCCCCTTAGGATTTGAACTTGGGTGAAGTTAGACTGAATGCCTTTGGACTTGAGTAAATGGGAGCTATTGTACAAGACTGGATTAGAGGTACTTCTAGTCAATGGCAAGTACTAATGTTCATGCTCCCTTAAGAGGGAAACCGTTTCATATGTAGTAGGTGGCAGGAAAAAATGGATCAGCTGTGTTTTGGGTCTTTTTCTGTCTGGATTTAGTGGAAAGCACAGATAGCACATCCCAGTGAGGATGGAGTGATTTGTTTGACACTTCTCCTGTAGCTAAACAGAAGTCTTTACTTTAGATGAGGGTGCTATTTTAAAATCACTGTACAATGCTTCATGTGTGCCTCTTAGTATTTCAAAATGTGACCGATGTCTTCTGTTTGTCCTTCTCATCCTCTCCCCACGCAGTCTGAGTTGTTGTTGGCTTACAAGACTGAGTAGTGCATAGAGCTTGGGTAGGGCAGGGTTTCATCCCTGGTCTCTGAGGTCAAATACTCTGGATCACTGGCTGTTTCTTATATATATATATATATATATATCTCATAAATTTTTATAGGTTAGACAACAGATGTTGAATCGACCTGAGTAGACAAATTAGCAGGAGCAACAAATTTACAAGGTTAAAATAGCCTTTCATTCTCATAAGTACAACCAGGTAAAGATCCTGATAAAGTTCTTGGCTGGTCTTGGAGACCATGTTCTGGGGCAGGTTGAGTGCTCTAACAGTAAACCTCTTGATCACCGCAGGGGTTGTTTTTCAGCTTGACCTGCTGCAAGTTAAAATCTCTTCAAACACAAGCTCTTCAAAAGCATTTTAAATGCTTTAATATTAAAGGGTAAACTAGAGGTGACGAATATTAAAAATGTCCAGTGCTGTTGACAAAATTCTCTGTGTGGACAAGCAGTACTCCGGGACATGTGTCCAATGTCTGTGCATTAGCGGGCAGCTCTTGGAGAAGCTGTGTGAGTGACAGTAGATGCTGGGAGCGTTCTGCTGAGGTGTAAGTAACAAGGTTGGACAGTTTATGCTAGCTCTGCTGTTTTTATTAGTGCAGCTTAGCTTTCGCCTCAGGCAATGTGGAGTTTATAGGAGAAGGAGCAAGGGACAAGCTGTGAACTTGCCTCCTCTCCCAGCAGAAGATGATGAAAAGGTATGGGGATCTTGTTACCCTAATCCCCTCTTGGCGTGTTAATTCTTCTTGTCCGTGTACTTGTATCTTAAGTCTGAAATTCTTACTGAGGCAACTGCTTGCTGGGTCACACGTGTGTCTCACTCCAGTGCCCTTTCAACCTTTTTGGTGTTTGTGTGGAGTTTGTTGCAGCTATTAAAATTCAGTTTGCTGCTATAGTATTTCATTGCTGTTGATTTTGTTCTCAATAAAATGTTGTTCCAAGAGACTGCTGCTTGTCTTATTACTACTCCTAAATACTTCTAATAGCTATTTGCTAGCTGTTGTGTCTTCTGCCTGTGATTGATGCACCTCTTATGTTCCCAGTGCTGAAGAGGACTGCAGATCCACGTTTGTTTGGTGGATAGATGTAATCATCGTCTGCTGATGTCAGCTACGCTTTGGCCTGGGAGGAGATGTGCTTCTTGTACCACAGCAGTGGCATATCCAACAGGGGAAATGTAGTTCTGCAGGTATAACCTATGGGCAGGACTTTCAGCACGAACTTAATTATTAGGTTTGGTTTACTTGTTCTGGCTTCAGTAAGACTGATCTTGATTATTTGATGCAGTAAATGAAATATGAGGTTCCTAAGAAAGAACCAGTTTCAAGGATAGGCCCTGAATGCTTATCAAGGTTCAAGTTCAAACCAGGCATGTCTGTGTTTCTTTTCCCTTCCAAAGTGAAATTTGCCACCCAGTGTCTGACACAGTGAATGCTGAGCTTGCTTTCTAACACCCGTGCCTTCAGATGGGATCCACCAGCAATTTAGTTCTTCCTACTCACAAACACATACACCAGCACTTCTTTGATATCAGAACTAGTCTTACGAGACTTTCATCCTTGGGGATGTGCTCAACTAGCCTTTGACATGCTGTTGCCTTCCAACAAGTCACTGTCACTTCTGGGAAAACAGAGGTCCTGAGTATTTTCTGTGTAGCTGCACTCGCACCTTGGTCAGTGTGCAGCCTCTCCCATGTGAACGCAGGCTAAATGTAAACAGGGTTGAGAGCTTCTGGAAATTGCAGTGTAGTCCTCGGCTTTATTCTCGGTGAGGAATATTTTTTTTATTTTTTTTTTTCTGTTGGACTGTGGCATGAGTGAAACAGAACTGCAGCATTGTTCTAATGCTGCATTGTGGAGGTATTACAGGGTGCAAAGTTTGATGTTAACTGCAAGCTATATATTCTTTTTGTAGTCAAAACAGTAACCATACTGGGATAAGAATCTTGTTCTTGGTGCAGCTGTGGCTTGGATTGTGCAATGGCTCTTTGGGTTCTGCAGGATTTCTGTATGGCCTGAGCTAGGTGAGTGTCCTGATGGCTGAAACTGTGCTGTAGGCCAGGAAGAGTTCAGAGGCAGGCATGCATACATACGTACCATCAGTTGAGGGAACTGCTAGCTACTGTATGTGAGGATCAATGCTGTACTTGGGGTGCTGGCTCCTTGTACAATCCTGGCTTTAAAGATCAAAAGCTCCTCCAGTGCTGATGAATGGGGTCTCGGTAGGTAAGAAAGTGTCTTGTTTGATTCCCAGCTGCTTGCAAGGAACGGGGGGGTCTTTAGACTACTTATGCTGCCCTCTTAGCTGTCATGTATTTAACTTCCAGGCAGCACCCAGATAACCCTCTACGCTTGTGCCCCTGGTAAATAGGCTGCCAAGGGGGGTTACACATTCCAGGCACGTACCCTGTCCTGCTCTGCTAGCTCGAGCTGGGTTAGTCATGCGTCTCGCCAAGCGTGTCAGATCTGAGGCAGTCTGTCTCTCTTGCTTCTGCTCTCGGAATCCTTGCTCTATAAAAGACAGTAATCAACAAAAGGGCAGTTAGAATTGTGGAGCTTGGTTGTATGATCTTGTCACTTGTTTCACCCTGATCTTTGGACTAAGGAGATGGTGTTTTGAGCACAGAAAAATTTTCAGGGTCCTGGGAAAGTGGCTGGGACTGTACTGTTCAGCTGTAGGGCACTGTTTAAAATTAAATAGTGGGAGCCAGTGACAGGAAAATGAAGCATCTGATTTTTAGGAGAAAACCAAATGAAAACTTGATGCCATGCTATTCCTCATGGTCATTCTGGCTCTGGAGGCTACTGTTAAATCTCCTAGTGATTACATGGGGATTGCACTATCATGTTTTTAAATGCATGCAAAAACCTGCTCGTGTTCCTTCACACACACGCTCACATTTACCACCTGAAGGTATAATCTGGTGGCAATATAATCACTTCCGTAGCAACCGGCATGTCGTAAATGGGATTATGGTGCCTAGTAAGGATGGAGGGCACAAAGAATTTAGGAAGGAAGTATCCCCTCACGTAAATACCCTCATTAACGTGAAGAAGGGTGAATTCGGTGACGTATGTGCAGAGAGCAGCATCCTGCTTCGCATGCTACGCGGCACTTGGGCTGTGTCGCTGGGACAGCAAGGGAGGAGAAAGGGCACACGGGAATGTGTGTAGCATTAAGGTGTGTCCTTAAACTAACGCAACAAGGCTTTAAGAAGGTGAATCTGTGGTGTTAGCGAACCAGTGTAAACCCTACAGAGAGCCTGTTACTGATCTCAAGGCGTGAATGCGGCAGGTCGCCTTGTCTCAGCTAATGGGATTAAAACCCTGAAGGCACCAGGGACATATTCTAGCCATCTCTTTTCCCGCCTTCCTTCTTTCCACTCCCCCATCAAGGACACCCTTAGCCACCCAGTCTGGAGAGGGTAAGGCTTGTCTGCTACAAAGTACTGCATTTTTTCCACTAGTACTGTCTACAGCGTTAAACTAAAATGCTTTCTAAATACACGTTCAAGCTTGCTTTCTCTTTTTAGTAAAAACTTGAGCTGTTTTATTGTTAAAGATGATGGGAAGAACCATCAAAATCAAAAGCTCTTGTCTTTAGCTCCTTCTGCAGTGAAGACTAATGGTGTCTTCTGACATTCTTCTGCAGACCCATAAAGGACAGAGAGCTACTTTACTTGCACACAGTTCCTGCCAGAGGTATTGTGGTGGGTTTTATGCTGCATAGAGTTAAGTGAGAACAGTTATTGAATGCTTTGTAAGAGTGTGTGAGCAGATGCCCTGCTCTACTTTGTTCTGCAGTTTGTGCACCACTTGCTTTCATTCAATAAAAAGCAACATGAAGACATGGGAGTTATTGCAGATATTTGCTCTGTGGTTTCACAGTATCTTATCTTGGGGCTGCTCAAAACTTCTTTCTAGTGGATTGCTCTCACTATTTGCAGTGTTTGGGTGATGTAAGGAATGGTTCGATTGCTTCAGTGAGTCAAAAGTACTGCTTGGCTCTTTCCCAGAGGCTTTAACACCTGCTAAAAGGGTGAAGAATTCCAGGCAACTGCTGCCAGCCCCTAAGTGCTGTGAAAAGTCTCTTGTCAAAGATCCAGTTTTCTGTATAGGTTGGGAGTCAGATAATGTTCCCCACTAATCTAATGTGGTTGATCGGAGTGGATCTAGTTCTGTATCACTGCCCAAATTACTCTTCTTGCTGATGGTGTTTTTAGCAAGCTGAGCTGAGTTTGTAGCAAGGAATTGTGATGACTAGTGGTGATACAAAAGAGCTGATAGAGCTAAGAAGGGCATGGCTCTCTTCTTCCTAGCTTCAGAGAATCTGCAATGGATGTATTTATACTGCTGGCCCTGGACTTAGCAAGGTCTGCCAGCCTCGCCTGATTAGAGAATAAGCTTCAGTAAGAGGTGATAGGAGTCCTATACTGGAGCTTACAGTTTTCATTTCTCTTTGCTCCCGATTAGGATACTCTCTGGAAGTAAGTTCACAAATGTGCCTTAAAATACCTGGCTATAAATAGCAGAAAGAAGAATTGTGAGATTTCAAGTGCAAATTGAATGTCTGGTGTAACCTGGCTTAAAAAATATGTATAAAACTACTCAAATGCAAAAAGATCCACCTGGCTCCCTTCTGTGACATTTGTTTATAGGAGAGTTCATAAACAGCCTGGGGGGATTTCTGCTTATGAATTGGTGAATTCCACTTTGTGATAATGTTCCAAATAGGCAAATTGCTGATCTGCACAGCTAACAAGATACTTGGTGCTTCAGAAGAGCTATTTTCCAATGCAAAGTTAACTATGAAGATAAATGTAGGTATTAACACTGAAGGTTATTAAAAAGCTAAGGAACGTGATTCACCAGTTGAGATGGCTGGCTGAAAGTCCATCCAGCAGCAGTAGTGAACTGAAAGACACTGAATTAAAAATAAACAAGCAGGAGATGGTTGGCAAATAGCAAATAAGTAACTAAGCACCAGTTCCTGGTGCAGGGCTGATGACAATGCGTTTCAGGCTGTGTTTCACAACAGCCAGAAAAAGTGAGATCATGTATTTCTGCTTCAGCACTGGGGAACCTCTAGCTTGAGAATGCTGATCTGGTGGCAGCTCTAACAGCTGCTTTTAAATAGCCCAATTTTTTTTTCTTTTTTTTTAAAGTTTCTGTAAGCACTGCGTGGAGGACTGGTAAATGCTTTCCTGTTGCTGTTTAGTGGAAGTGGCCTACCTCGGTGACGTTGCAAGCATATGGAAGTCATTGTAAAGCACCGCAAAGTGCGCGTCGGATGGCTTGCTGAGCCGAAGGTCAGCGGAACATCAAGGATGATTCATAGCAGGAATGGCCCGCTGCTTGACTGTCAGTGGCTGTGGCCTGGGTGTTGTACGGGAAGCTGGATTAAATAGTCTTTTCCAAGAGTTTTCAGAGCAGCAATCTGTCCTGATTCCCTATTGCTTCAAAGTGCTGCAGTACATGAGTGCATAATAGTAAATGGACGAGGCAGCTGGCTGTTGTCCATTGGATTGCTTCTTCCTTTGCTGGATCCCTCCTTGTACCTCCAGCTTGAATGTCAGGGGGCGGTGTTTTTAACCTCAGATGTGACGTTAAAAGCAAAACAGCACAGCGAAGAGTCTGTGCTACTGGGTTTTCTTTCTGAAAGACATTGTCATACAAAATCTGCCATTCTTCTGCCAGTCAGTAGTTGCGAAGATGTTGGAGGAAGGAGCCTGGTTTGTGGTTAGAAGCGAAGTCCCTTGCATGATCACATGAGGACCTGGTGAGCAGGAAGCACTGCAGCCTGGTTCTTCAGCTGGTGCTGGTGTGACTGCTTGTTGAGTCCTGCTCGGTGGCTGCTCTTACTCATCTGCCAGATGCAGATGCCATGATGGGGGTGTGTTTGCAGCAGCTGTTTTGAGTGAAGAGGCCTTTCCCTTGAGGTTTATCGGGTGACTGTGCAACACCTTGGGCTTGACCTGTTAAGCTCTTCAGCTGTAGTGCTTCTGGCTTGTTGTGATTCTCCATAGATAGAAAGGGTTCATCTCAAGCACCGGTTATAAATCTAAAGGTAGCATTGCGAAGACATGGAAATATACAGTATACACAGTAATTACAGTGTATGTAGTAGAGACAAAAGAAAAAGGGGTCAGTGGGAAACATAGCTCAGGATTACACTGTGAGGAGGGAACTATCAGCCAATTTAGGATGTGAAAGAAAATGTACTTCCTTCTACTTCATAATTTTGTCCTCGGTGAGTAGTATTGCTGCTGCTATCTGGAGGAAGGCTTCTGTGTGTTTAAGGTTTTCAAGATCAAAGGCACAGGGCTGCTGACTGATGAGACTGTCCATTGGTGGGAAGATGTGATGCTTTCAAAATGCAGAACTGCAGTGGCGAGAAGGGTGGTGAGCCTTTTAGTGGGTGAAGAAATGAGGAAAGTCTCTGTATCGATAGCAAGTGTCCAAAGTAGCTTAAACTTCCCAGTGAAATACAAGGTGAAAGATTGCAAAGGGTAAGCTGATCACAAGTGGGAAAACCGATTTGCAGTCAGTACCTTCATAAAAGGCACACATTTTGCTTTTAGCTTGTGGGGATCACTTTTCTGCTAGACAAGAGTTGGTATTTAGTGCACCTCTGCATCAGTAACAGTATGTAAATCATGCATTGAATGGTCCTAAAAGAACAGCGTTGCCAGATGAAGGCATGTCAGGATGATGGCTTGCCTCTCTGCGATTATCAGCAGGTGACTGAAGTGTGACAGTAGCAACAGGGGACCTGTTTGCTGTTATCTCGGTGCTAACACTGGTACTCCAGGCCCAGCTTCAGAGCAGCAGCCCCAAGTAATGATGCGTGCTTGGTGGCCGTGTCCAAGTGACACACACACGCAGTTCTGTTAGCACAGAGGACTGGGGTGGGGTGGCACATATTGACAAGGCATGGATCTGTGAAGCTCTAAGCAGCTAAAGCTTCAGCAGAGCATCTGGTGTTTGCATTTCTGCCTCTAAAACTGATCCAAGTAGGGCTCTGCTGAGAGGTAGATGCTCTGCTGCAGTAATTTCTTCCCCAGATGTAGCTGCTACGAAAACAAGTGCTGAAGGACCTATTTTTTGACAATGACCCTCTCTTTCAGGGGTGCTTCAGTGTTTGCAGGTTACTAGATTAGCATAACAGGGGTGGCTTGAAGCAGTGCCGATTAGAGCAGAGTGTTTCCTGCTAAAATTATGACCAAGTGACTTATAATTCTGCTGTCTTGCACGTTTTTCAATCCCGGGCTTAATAGGAAAGCTTTGGCTGCCTGAAGTGTCACCACTTCCTCTTTTGCATCTGTAAATTGCAGAAGCATTTGGTGGTGCCCAAGCATGCAGCACACAGGCTGGAGTTAGTGCTAGAAGAGGTCACTCTTTGTTCTGGGAGCTGTGAAGCGTTACAAAACGCTTCCTCCCTTGTGCTGTGTTTGGAAAGGCTATTCTTTCTAATAACCCAGAAAAACGGGGTGTTCTCAAGTCCTGTGTGGGTGTAGTTTTGTTTTTCGTTAACTTTTTTTTTTTTGCAGCCTGTAGGTGATTTGATATGCTCAAAGGATCCAAGAGAAAACTTAATAGTGTCACTTTTCTTGCAAGTTGGACAGAAGTTTAGAAGTTGTTAAAAACAACCAAGAAACCCATCTTTATATTGTAGAAGTCCGTGCAAACAAATTGACTTTAGGTTTGCCTGTTTGTACACTGAAAACCCAGGAAATACCATAGGCATATCCAAACTTTGCTGCACGGTTTGTACTTGCTATCTGAATGTTTAAGGAATGAGTCCATTTCCCTACAGAGTGGCAGATCTCTTTTAAACATCCACACATTGATTCTGCTAGGCAGGCCATGGGTGATTTTGAAATGCACTCTGGCAATCGCCCTTGCGTAAGGCACAGGAGAAAGTGATAACGCGCTGTGCACAGGTAACCTCTGCCCGCGGCCAAACTGGATGTCTAGGTTCTGCAACCGTGTGCAGGTTGGAGCGTGCTGTTGCTGGCAATCCCTAAACCACCTAGAAGTCTAAGGTACTGCGTACTCAGTCATTTGTTGGCGAAAACATAGGTAAAGCAAAAAGGAAATAGAAGTTAGTACAGATCTCTGAAGAAGGTTGTGGTGAATGCCGCGCAGGAGTGCGCAAGCGGCAGTGCGAAGCTGTGTTTACAGGGAGGTGTGGTTTATGGGGAGCAAGGTTCTAACCAGCGCTTTCTAGCATTATCTGTAGCTGTGTGCTCAGTCTCCTCATTAACTTTTTCTTCCGTAGAAGTCTTGCACAAAATTTGGCACTGAGCTGCAGCCTTGGAAAGCTGGATTTTTTTATTTTTTTTTTTAATGGCATCAATGGCTTTTTTGCTCCTGAACTCCTGTGGAATGGCGCTGCTGTATCACTGCTGTGCTAAGAGCTGTGTGCGCTGGTGAAACTTCTTCCAGCACACATTTGGAATAAATACATGTGAATTCCTTGTTGGACAATATTTCTGTAGAAGAGAAAAAGAATTGTTAGTACTGTATTCTAACATTCTGAGCATGATTTAAAGTTAGATTTGGCCTGTGAACATGGATGTTTGTGCTAGGCCTCTTCCAGCAAGACCTCAATGGAGAAATAGTGCAAAACTGTGGTTTCAACGTTGTGCCTTTGGGTAAATGGAGCCTCAACCTGAGGGCCTGCATGTGGGATCCTAAAATTGATGCGACGTCCATCCTAATAAAGTTTGCAGCTTCAGACCCTTTAATTGTACCTGTCTGAAGTGGAAGTTCATGACCTCGTCATGGTTCAGGAAGGTGGCTGGAACGCTTTGCACCGTGGAGCTGCTCAGTGATTAGATCAAGGAACTGACCTGGCTGAAAACAGGTTTCAACACCAGTGCTGAGGTATGTCTGACTCAAGTTATAGTGTAACTAGCCCTGGTGTGAAAAGAAGCAGTCCTACTAACTAGAGACCAGGGTATTTGAACGGCTGCCCAGTGAACCAGCGCCTGATCCAGGTGTAAAATACTGTTTCTTCTTGTCAGATGAGTTGTTGTAACCCTGGTCGGGCGTAAAACTGGGGCAGGACCAAAGCACCTGTGCTTCAGCACTAGGAAAATTGGGTGGAAAAGTGTGGGACTTGCAAGGCTTTGTGTTGAATCTCCCTTTTGGAATATTTTGGGCTGTTGAATCAACCAGCAGAATTCAGGAGCCAATTAAAAGGTTCCTGGCTGACTTCTGTCTTCATATGACCCTGCAGGTTTTTCTAAACGATAGCGTTTTTTTTTTTTAACCATCATGGAAAAAACATACTTCTGGGTTTGGTTTACACATTAGCTGTTTCCTGCCCTTTATGGTTTCTTTCTGGTTTGGAATTGGAAACAATGCTGAAAGCTGGTAGAACAAACCACTGTAGCACTAGGGAAAGGGGTCTGTAATCACATTTTATTCTGGTTACTTTGTGGCCTGCAGAATTGTAGCTGAGCAGGGAATACTCCTGTTAAAGTGCTAGCTTCAACCCATCCTTTTCAGAGCTTATTCTTTGTTTCTCTCTGCCCTGAAGACTACACCCTCTATCACTTTAACAGCCTTGAGCTGGTCTAGTTGCCACATGAGCAGTTTGTCCATTTTTCACTCCTACAGCAGTAGACTATGTGTGATTCGATGCTCTCATTGGGTGGTGTGTGTGCATCTCCTCCTCACCAAAGCACGTTAAAGCTTTGGACGCGATCTGTGAAATCACACACAGCCGTATTACGTTGACATTGGGTGTCTCAGGGGGTGGTATGATGCCACTTTACAACTGGACAAGCAGTAACACAAATGACTGTCTTCACTAGAGCTCTGGAGTTCAGCTGTGTGTCTGTAATGTAGCTACAGTCCCCACCTTCACTGCAAGTTCCTGTGTTGCAAGTCTATCTGCATTTTGAAGCCCTTTGCAGAGCTGTACCTTTTTAAAAGAGTAATGAGGTTGAAAACAAGATACAGGGCTGTGTGACTAGTTCAGGCCCATCCATTTGTCAGGGAAATTGTTTTCTAGTGCTGCATACCGATAGAAAGTGTCAAGCCTGATAAATATGCCCAAGCTTCTTCCACTTCTTCATTCTCCCTAGAGCTTAGTTTCTAGAAAGAAATATGGATATGTAAAATGTTGAAAATACTCACCAGGGACCAACCTGGAATGGAGACAGGGCAGGAATATTTTAATTTTGAAGCTGGCTGCATAAACAGTCAAATGAACAAACACTTTCTTTTGTTTTATAAAGACTTTATTTAACAAAAAAAAAAAAGAGGAAGGGAACTGAACTTCATACATTGAAGCGTCTGGGAGGGAACATCCTTTCAGATGTTTGGTGTGTTGGAGATAACGGCACCCTTCCTTTAATCAGTAGCCTTTTTTCCAAGTGCTTTTTTAATGCAGTGCAGAGTCAGTGAGTCTGGGCTTCTGGGCATCTTATTTCTGTGCTCTGGTTGTAATAGCTCTTCCTGCTGGAATCGAAATCGGAAATGACCTGAGCTACACATGCTGAACAAGAGGAAGATGGGAGTGGCTTGCTGGCTGGAAACTTGTTAGTTCTGTTTATCTGTTCAGTAGCTTAGAAATAATTGCTTTTGAAATGTTAGGAATTTGGCACTCACTGTCCTGTTATCTAGATGCTGGGAAATAGTGGTATCTTCCGTGTAAGATTTTAGTTATAGTAAAATTTCTGACTAATATGGTTACAAAACTTCTCCCCCCACACACACTTTCATAGAGAGAGTTGCCTTGAATCTGCATCAGAACTATTAGTCTGAATAAAGACTTCTACATTCTTGGTGAACAGGAGAACAGCAGGCAGGGGATAGCCATGCCTGGGATATGGCTGGAAATGCTTTAACCCCAGTCACATTGGTTTGCAATGTCACATTGGTCACGTATGGCACTCAAATGTTAATGCTGTTATTCCTGGGCTCCATGGATGAAATTTTAAGTTACGTTTAGAACCAAGAACCTCATGGATAGCCTTTTGTTACAATATCAGCATGCAGGACAATATTCAAGAGAGTTGCTTTATTTTTAAAGATCATAAGCTATGTTGATACTTTCGAATGCTGTAGTCTGAAGTGCATAACTGTAAAAGAGCTGCTTCTTTTGTTGGATTGTTGTGGGAGTAAACTTTTCCTAATGCCTGTTTGCTAGGGAGTAGCCAAAGGATCTAGATCATGGCTATGGCTTCAAGTTTGCCTTTTCAGTTGGGGGGGGAGAAGAAAAGAAAAAGGGTGTCTGAGGGACAGACTGAAGTGATCAATATGTCTTAAATGTGAATGATGAGGTCTTCCTAAATGTAAATGCTTTGCCCTGGCAATCTGTGGGTGCTTTTATATTTGCTTTAGAATGTTCGCTATCTTCAGACGAGCAGGAATGGTCATGTTTTCCAGAGGGACAAACTTAAGTTGAGGAACAATTATAGTAATAGTGTTCTGTAAATAGCAGGTCTCTCCTATATCTAGGAGAGCCATTTTTATGCCTGGAGAAATCGCTAAGGATATGAGCAAAAAGGGGACAAGACTAAACCGAGCTTGTCTAGAGATCAAATGCTCCACTAGAGTATTAAAAAGTAGTTTGGGGAGCTAAGGTGGTCTTTGGTGCCTACAACAATGAACTACATGAAATAAGCCTGCTCGAGTCCTGGGACATCAGAGGCTTGTTTTGAGCTGACCTCCTGTTAAAGGACTTGAAAAGACAGCCCTTGCAATTCAGCTTGTCCAACTTGATTAGATTTTATCTGGAGCTTGATTGAATTTGTGGACAAGATTATGAAAAGCAATATGACTGTCAGTGAAGTGAGCTGTCTTTGAGGGGAAATTTGCTAGTATCCCAGAGGGTAGTGCTTTTAAGTTCAGTTATGAATATTAGAATTCCTTGATTTAGTTACAGGTTTTTAATAGGACATTCTGGCTGCTTTGCTGTCAATGATGCTGGTTTAACACACAGCTTGTGTGGTGCTTGTTACCCTGAAATTGGTGGTTGCTTGAGTCTTAAGTATCCTGAAAGTAGAGGGTTTTCCTCCCATCTTAGCTGTTACCAAAGTGGTCTTAGCCCCTAGGATCATAACTTTTTAGGGAAAAGCTTTGATCCTCAAGCGCAGCAGCAAAAAATAGCCTTGCTCGTTAGGGTGGAGTTGGGTCCACAGTGCTTCATTGCTCTAGCTGATCAGATTGAATAGATGATGACCTCTGGATAGCTTACTGAAACAACACATCTTAATATTTGTGTACTGGATATCAAAGTCAGACTCTCATTTGAGGACAATAGGGATAGCCTTTTTGTAAGATGAGAGGGAAATGGAGGAAAATCTTGGTATCTTCAGTATAACAAGTTTTAGAAGCAGCTATGCTGCCTACTCTTTCCTTCTTTTGCTGGCTCTGTTTTACTAAAAGCGTGGCATTGCCTACAGCTCGGAGACCGCACCAGTGGCATGTTGAGTGATTGCTTGAGCCCAGCGAGAGCTAGCCTACCCATCACAGTGCTGAGTTGTCACAACCTTTTCTTGTTGGTGTTCTTGATTTTTCTTCTGTTGCTAAATGTACAGTTGTGATACCGGAGAAAGGAAAGAAGAAAAAAAAAAAAATCTCTGATACATTCATATATAGTGGCAGCTGTTAATGGGGAAAGTAGTACTTTGTCAATGCAGGGGAGGTCTCACTTGTTAAAACTATGCTTTTTACCTCTTTTTTTTGTTGTTGAGGTAAAAGCAAGTTGATGCAGAAATAACAATAATTTATAAGCTTGATAACTATGCCCATATGAATGATTATGAACCTTTTTGGCTACTGCTGAGTAATAAAGAAATCTAGTCTTTAGCTGTCTGCTTGTCAAATGTCTCCACAACTAGTTTTGCTGTATATAACTCAAGGGAACTAAAAAAAGATGTGACAGATTTTCAAAAGAATTTGTGCTCTTTGTCCCTAAAAACTGTAAAAATGTTTTTTACTGGGTATGCTGGCAGGATCTACCACTTCTCTCTGACAAGAAAGTGCATGGTGAAGGTGCTGTATTCCTTGGACACTTCTCTGTTTGAGATGACCATAGCAGAAATGGGTGTGTGTGCATGCAGGGAATGTGTGGGTTTTGTCTTTAAGATATTAAATCTGCCTCTTACTCTGTCCCCCACAGAGCTGGCAGCATGGATTGCTTCAGGGCCTCCCATTTCAGCGCAGAGTTCGGTCATCAGGAGCCAAGCTTATCTATTTGACTTCATGCTAGTGCTTCTCATCTGCTTCAGAACAGTTTGATCAGCTGAGGGGCAGGCAGTTTCGGGGAGGCAGTGGCAGTTGTTTCTGCAGTGGGTTTGACTTTTGGTTTATAAATAGTTGCAAGCAGGTAGCTGTTACAGGCTGCATGAACAATTGCTGTAATTACAGGTGTGTGATGGCAAAAGGGAGAGATGCTAATGCTTCTGCACCCTCTAATGCACTTTTCTTTGCCAGTGAAGAGGTGAAGATGACAGTGTTGTACGTGATAGAGTTCTGAGGTTTGTAGCAGCTGGACTGCTGAAAAAAGCTAGAGGAGTTGTATGTGCATATGTTCTAAAATTCCTTCTCCCTGTCCCAAAACTCAGTTGTCTTCCCCTGCCACACGCTTCTAGCTTACCTGGGATCTTGTACGGGCCTCAGTAGTAGCCAGCGTTAACTTGTCATCCTCTTTGTACTTTCACTATGGTGCTCTAAGACCTTGCTGTGATCTTTGGGTTTGTTTTCAGTGGCCAGCTCGGAAATGTAACAACAGAGGACTTCAATTTGCAGCCTTTGGGCTGTTGGTTTTGCTGTTCAGTTTTCAGCCTTCTTCATTCTGTTAGTTCTGCTTTTCCAAGCTGAGAGTCAGCACTGTGCGACCAGGCGCTGCCTGTGAAGATGCACCGGATCAGTAATGACTGCTCAGTAGACAAGCTTCTCCTGTGCGTACTGGGCAGTGGGGCAGAGGAGTTCAGAGTATCCTTTTCTTGGCTCTAAGTACTTCTGGGTGATAATGATTTTGGGTCTGGGCAGAAAGAATTCCAGACCTTTCTTGTGCAAGAGCCTGCAAACCGTTGCATTTGAGTTTTGTCCAATTGCAACCTTTTTTGCGTGTGTGTCTTAAGGATTCGTTTTTGCTCACATCTAATATTTTGGTTTAGGTGGTTGTGCTAAAGGAAAGCTGTAAGAAGCTCTCCTGCTGTGAGCTGTCGTGCTCAGGCACTAAAACTAGTTTTCCCTCCTCCACATCCATAGCACGCTTCATGATTTGTTTTGTGGCTGCAGTGGTGGTAAGCCCAACAGCTGCATCAGTTGCTTTTCCACATTATGCCAGTTTCTGTACTCTCTCCTGCTTGTCTTTCTGCAAGAAGCTCTTACCTCCATTTGTAAATGTTGGTGTGGTCTAGGACACTGGGATTGGATCCCCTTTCATGGGGAAGCTGAGGCTGGGTAGCTTTCTCTGTTGACCATTTCCTCCCTCCCTTTCCTAAATTAATGGAGTGGAACACCTACAAGAGCATCACTCATGCTGTGCAGTGCTGCCTTTGAGGATTATTAATACCTTTTGGGTGTCAGTGCTTCTCTGACCTGTGTCAGACATGAGCACAACCGCACATCTTACCCCTTCCCCTCCACCCCATCCTCTTCCGCAGTACCGTCTTCCCACTTGCCAAGAAAAACCTGAGCCATGGACAGAGGTAGAACTTGGGATTGTCCTATCCTGCTTTTGTCGAAATAACCTGGTGTGGCTGCTCTGCATCGACCCTGTCATTTGTTTAACTGCCATCCTGCCTGCTTTGCCTGTCTCTCCCTGATTGACCTCTGGTGGGGGGAAGAGCGATCGATTCCGCGATTAGCTGGAGAGCTGGAGCAGTACCAGTGCTTGTCAGGCTGGGCTGCGGGGATGCGGAGGAGGGGTTGAGCTGGGAGCTCTCATGCGTGCTGGCAGCCTCCCACCTCCCGGGCTCGTTGCTGAGCAGCTCTGGAAGGCGACAACCAATGGGAAGCATGAGCATCCATGCAGTTGGGCTCACCGAATGACTCCCGAGGTACCTTGTTTTCAGTCTGAAGCGTGTAACTTCTCTATTGCTGCTTGCTTTTTTTTTTTCCTCTCCTTTCCTCCCTCCTCGCTGTCTCGTTGTGTTGTTTTGAGGGATGATACCCGTGCTGTTGAGTCTCTCGCTCGGTCTCAAATGGTACTTGCTGCATTTCTCACACCCACAGAGCGACCGTCCGTGCTGTTCAGCGTGGGGGGAGATCTGTCACCTTTTGGTGCTTTGCGATTGTGTCAGGTGGGGTAGGTCATGCAGCTGGAGGCAAATCGGAGCTCTGACGGTTTGTGCTTTGCCTAGCCCTCTAAGCAAGCTGAAAATAGCCCTAAAATGGGGTCATCAGCCATTTCATGTGCATAGGCTTTCCTCCAGTTATGTGTGCCAGCTTAAATGCTGTAGAACTGCATAATGATTTGCGGTCCTCCGTGCAGGAGAGCTGTTGACTAACTGGAGCGTGCCTAGGGGAAGGCTGCTGAGATGGTTAGAGCCTGATCTAGAGAAGGCAAAAGGACAGATCTGTGAGCAGCCTTCACATGCCTGAAGGAGGGACTTGGAGAAGATGGCACCAGGCTCTTTTCAGAGATGCCCACCAAAAGGACAAGCAACAACAACCACAAGTTGCAATGCAGAATGACACTTTGGTGCAATCACTCATGAACTTTTTTCTTTGTAGTGCTGGAGCAGGGCCTTAGAGACACTTGCAGCTTGCCTGGGCAAAGCTCTTGGCAACCTCATCTATTAAATTAGCCCTAACTTCTAGCAGCAGGGTGGACTACAGTGACCTCCAGAGGTCTTTTCCAGCCTATTGTTTTCTATTATTTTTATGGGATCTGTGAAATTGAGGCTCATCTCTGAAATCTTGTTGCGCTTACATGTTGACTTATTGGAGTAAATGCTATAAAACTGGAACTTTAAATGTGCATATTTAACACTTATGGAAATGAATTGGGACTCTGTGGTGCCTGTTTTCAAGTTACTGGGAAAGGAGAGCAGATGACTGAATGCTGCTTTCCCTCGTCTCAATGGGATGCTGACTTAAGGCTGAACGATGTTCTGTTTTCCCAGTTACCCCCACCCCAATTAGCGTGATATTATTTGAAAAGTATGCCTCATCCACATATTCCCCATGTAGTCCTTTCAAAATATATTGACTCCATGTCAAGAGTAACATGTAAAGAAACAGTTATTTTATCTTTAGCCAATAAAGCCCAGTGGCGTGCAAGCATGTTACAATCTTAACTGTGGTGAAAAAGCTAATCACCAGCCTCCTCTACCCTCTGGGATCCCAGGAGGTTACTGGAGCAGCACACTACCCCAGTTTCTCTTCCTTATGTGTGTGATGACTGTGTTTTTTTGTTTTGTTTGGTGTTTTAAGCTTGACTCTTGATAAGCTAGTTTGCTCGTTGACTGCTGTGTGTAGGGCCAGCATTTGACAGATGACTTTAGAGAGGGGGGGAAAGCAACTTAAGTAGCTTAATAGGATTTAGCTCTGTCTACACTGTCCCGCCAGAGCACGTTATAAACCATTTTAGTGGGATTCCTTCCTTTAAATATAGCCATGACATCAATGTAGGCAGAAGCTCTTAGAGCTCTGGGAACTTTCCTGTAAAATCAATCTCAAGATGCAGTTCAGAAGAATTGACAAATGAACGAGTGCCTGCACAGGAGCCTGAGGAATCCTACCAGCACTGATCTCACAAGCAGGACAGAAGGATCTCTGAAGGAGGGCTGTATGCGTATTAGTTTACCTATAAAGTGCATTGATTTCTAGTGGAAATGATGCGTCTGCCTTGGGAAAGCAGAGCAGCTAACAAAAAAATCCTGTTAGGACACAGTGGGGCAGTCACCTGCTTCTTTTAACTGACATAACCACTGTTACAGCAAAATAGCCCCATGTCCTATGTATTCCCAAAACTTGGTGGTAAAGGAAGCTAAAAGTGAGGTATATTTGTCCCTAAATAGCTGATATAAACCCAGTACTGTAAATTCTTTTAGGCCGGTAGTCCATGACAACTTTCAGCTTTGCAGACACACAAGCCCTAAGAGAGTTGAATAGCTTTGCTTAGTTGAAATGAGACGGTTTCCCTTCTTCCCCTGACCCCCTGGGGAAATGGAGAAACTGTGAGAAGAGATGCTCAGACCCAAAGCTGCAGAGCAGGATGCCCTCTGTAAATACAAGTCATGGCACCCTATTTGGCTTGTAACTGCAAGTGTTTTTTGTTTGGTGTTGTGGTTTTTGTTTTTTCTTGATCTATGTGCGCATGTACCATTCGCTGTTTCCCTAGTCTTGTGAACGGCATTCAGGAGGTGAATTTAAAGAGGTGTGTGCTCCCCTTTTTGTCAGCATGACGACTGGGCAGCGGCAGCGGAGGGGTATGGCTGTGACCGCTTGCCAGAATGCCGCTCTTGAGAGGGCGGCATCTGACTTTACTCTGGGTGCTGAGAGGGCCAGCTGCAGCTCTGCTCTGCTTAATGGGGAAAGCTGTAAAGAAAGCATCTCTATTCAACTCGTATTTCCCATCAGTATAGCTGCCGGAGGCCCTAATCCCTTCTCGGCGTTTGGCGAGGAGCCCGCGTGAGGCATTTCTGAGCTCTGTAGCTTCCCGTGCGCAGGCCGCGGCGCTGAGCGGAGAAGTGGTTAATGGCGCTCCCAGTCTTGTCAGTGGTGCAGAAACACAGGCTCCAGCTGTGACTGTGGTGGGTCTTGGCTAGGTTGGAGAGTTTTTTGATCTGCTTCCTCTGTTAGTCGTTCTATGGTACTTTCTTCCCTGGGTTTGAAGGTTCTCAATAGCGAATATTGGTTGTCTTTGTCCCTGATTTTTTTGACAGCTTTTTTTTATTCCTCTTTAAAGAAAGAAAAGAGGGGAAGGGGGAGGAAGAACAAACCAACTGAAAAAAGGCCCAAAATAAAATCCAGGAAGACTCGATATAGAAATGTTCCCTGCACATAAATGAGCCTCTTCTGGAAGGAGGGAAATGCGTAGCTCTAAGTTGAAGGAAGAGACTTCCTCCTTTTATTTTTTTATTTTTTTTTTAACCCCAACTGTAGTAGTCTTGAAAGAGGAAGTTTTGAGTGAATTTATGGTGAGAAGTGTGGCACTTGTTTGTCTCTGCAGTGAAATGGCATGTTTGCATTGTTTGTGCAAGGAGGTCAGTTCAGGTCCACAGTCAATAGATGGGTCAGAGGTCTGTATTCCTCCTTTCTCCGAATTACAGAAGATATCCCTATGGGATATTGCCCCTTTCCAGTTCTTTGCAGCCTCTCCACATGACTGACATACTGCATTAAAGTTGACTTCAAATATAAATTATTTTAAGGAAGGTGTCATGGACTGCTAGCTGTAGCACAACGGGCCGTGACTTTTTAAAGATGTAGGGCAGTCTGCCTTTGATTTTGCTCTTTATCCCCTCCCAGAGGTCAGCCATCAGGGCAGCTAGACCAGTGTAATTTGCTAATGTATTTGAGAGTGCTATTTCTCACCCTGTAGTAGGCTTAATGTGTATTACAAATTACACTAAGTTTTTGCTGTGTAAACAGCCATTTGGCCTGCTTCAGTTGTGTAGACAAATGTCTGCGAAGCTGAATGGGGTAAACATCAATGGAAATGCAGTGCTTCAGTTTTATTTTTATTGGGGTTTTTTTGCTGTTGTTCTAAACTCATCACTTTTGATTCTGAAGGTTGACTTCAGGTTGCAAACTGGACATGGATTTCCATGTTAAAGACACCTGAGTAGCACCAATCCAGCCGATTCCCATCACTGATGTATAAATGCAGAAGACCAATTATAGCAACTTACTTCCTGTCCATTCAGTGCTAATAGAAGCAGTTTATGAAGCCATTTGCAGTGGATTTGTTATTTTGGCCAGAAAGTATCTCTCTTCTTCCTAATTAATTTTTTTTTTTTTTAAACTCGGGTGCCTCCAAATGCCAAAGTGTGTGCTAGAGCTTCTTACTGTGTCTTAAACAGTTTTGTAATAGCTGCTGTTTAGAAAAAGACCTCTTCATGGTGCTAATGATACGAAACAAGTTGTATAAATATTAGCAGGCACCTTAAGTTGCCTTTCAAGTCTAACATCAGCAACAATTTGGAGTTTCCATTCCAATTTGGACTCTCAAATTGTTCTGCATCACTTTTGTGGTTCAGCGCAGCAAATTTGAGTTTATTGTGTGCAGCGGTAGATGCATGGCGCAAAAGCTCCCGAGACATAAATGGCATTAAAATGGTGTCTGCAGAGATGTTGCCATTGAGAATTTACTGGGCAAGACATCGTTCTGCAAATGATTCAAGGACACAACCCCATTGGCCCAGCGATGATCGTGTTTTCTACATTTGTCTTAAATTTTTTTCATCTCTCTTGGGTTTCTTCATACTTTCTGTGTTCCTGTGGTACAGTCAGGACACTTTCATAATCCTTCTGATTGCAAGGACTACCAATTCCTTGTTTCCAGCTATAGCTGATTTAAAAAAAAAAAAA
>VZTL01026863.1:51589-75530 GCA_013400535.1 Scopus umbretta
GGGGGGAGGGGTGAGTGTTTAATGTTCTTTGCAGATCAGTTATGAGTCTTGCCATAAATCATTGCTCCACCCTGAATAGTCTCCTTAGAAATGAGCTTGGTAGGTCTGAGTGGACATTGGACTATGTTATTTGCACACAGGTCTTGGGAACCAAGGTCAAGTTGCTGCTTCTGTTAGTCCTGTTGTTGCACTTCTCCCCAAAGTGAATGAGCTTCCCTGCCTGTTTGGGCCTGATCAGCGAGCCTTACCAAATCCTGGTTACAGTCCCACCAAAATTACTTGGCAGTGGAAGGTTGCAGTGATGTTGTGAAGGGAATGAGGCACCATCCACAGTCCCATAGTGGAAACCTGTGAAAAGCAGCCTGCCCTGGCTTTCCAGAATCACTTCAGTCCAAGTGTGGTGGTTAAAAATATCTTCTCTTAAAATGAACTCCTTTCATGTGGAAATTTTGGACACAAATTTGGAAACTTCAATATTTTATTTTTTTTTTAATCACTTGGGATAGACAGGAAGTGGCCATACTTGAACTGTTTTCCTCTCAGCTGCTTTGATATGTCTGCAAGTCACGAGCTGCATAGAAGAGATGCCGGAAAAGTATAGTGAGAGGAAGAATGCTTGTGCTGGACATCTATGCTTGCGTCCGATGCAACTGAATGCATATGCTGCTAAGAAATTCGAACAAATCCTCTTTGCCCAGCAACTAACACAGGTGATGTGATACTCTATCACTGAAAACAAACCCGCAAGTCCAAAATAATGCAAAATAATGGCAGAAGTGAGCAGAACCGCAATGTCTACAGCAGTCATACTTGTGGAAACACTGCCATCCCTGATGATGGGATGGGCTAACCCTATTGATGTGTTGATGTTGCTTTGTAGAAAGCTTTCACAACTGGGACAAGTTTTTGTTTTCTGTTCCACTTAAGGGTGGCTCTCCTCATTTCTGCTCTCCTTCCCCTCCCTCTCCAATGCCTTGTTTATCGTCTTCCAAATAGAAATGGCATGTACAAGCTTCTCTCAAAGCAGACTGATGGCTGCCTGCTAAGAGAGTACTGCATGGTGTATGCAGCTTGCAGTGACCTCCCTGCCAGGCCTTTCCTGCTCTGGACATCAGAGCTGAGGGTTGAGCTTGGTGTATCCCAACTCTGTAGGGGCTGATATCTTCCGATTTGGTTGGCTGGTTTAAGAGGAGAGGCTTAAGAAGATTGAGAAGCTGCTGTGAGCCTCAGTATGGCATTTAATCTTAACTGGTGCCATGTCATTACCTATCCAGTCCTGGAAAGGACAGGGTTTAGGTCCTGCAGAGGAACAGGAGACTTGTACATGATGCATGTAACAATCCACTGAAAGACCCTATCTTTGTGGACAACTCTTTGAAATTCACAGAAGCAGTATAAATACTTGGGTTTCAGACCATATCTAATAAGAAACAGCAACAGCGAAAGAGCAGCTAGCTGGCAGAAAAACACAGACTCCTTACCGCTGGAGTCTTGAAAGAAAATCCTTGAGGTTGGTGTCCACTCCAGAGCATGTATGGTCAGCATAGCTAGATAAAAAAAAACCAAACAAGCGGTGTCCCAGGACTTTGCTTAATAGTGTGAAAGGATAGGCACATAGGAGAGATTTTCCACCCCCCCTCTAAATGAAGTGTATTGTCTCTGAGAGCCTGCATTGTAGGAGGGGGGGAAGGGAAAAAGGATGGAAATTGGATTAAGTCGCTGGGCTTCAGGCCTGAGCATTTCCTGCTTTTTTCCTCCCCCCCCCAGTAAAGCAGTGCTGCCTAGCTCACATGCTGGGCTGTGCAAGCGTGCCCTGGTCCCTGCCTGCATGCATGCAACAGGCAGCTTGGCAGTGCCACGTCTTGCCTTCAGGGAGTTCCAGGCCAGCAGGAGCACAGCTGAGCTCCCGCTGCAGAGCTGGGGATGGGGAATTGTCTTGGCATGGGAATTTATACAGCACTTGGGCTTGATCCAGGTAATGCAGGCCAGTGCTTGCTTATCCCCGAGTTGTAGGAGCATTAAATTCCTATTTCCTTTATAGCACAGGGTTTCTTTCCATTATCCAGTTTGCTGGAAAATTACCTTGCGAGGAGATTGTGTTTTAAGACTTTAATGGATGATACAGCTTTCTAACCAAGGAAATAAAGCTGCTTCTAAGAGACCTTGAGTAGAGGAGCCGCTGTCGGGCAGGAATGTGTGAGCTAATCTGTTGTGGGAAAGGAATGTCTGGTGAAATTGTGCAGATCTGCCATGGGTGAGCTGGCCGAGCTGAGCGTGGATGCAAGCAGTGCAGGAGACCCACTGAATACTTCCAGCTATCCTTTTGGTGTCCTTTGCCTCGATACTCCAAATATTTATCTGATTCTTGCCTTTAAACAAAGTTAACTGATGTTTTTAACTTTATCCAACTGGGAATACTAGGAAGGAGTAAACTTCTAAAGCTGAAGGCCTGTTCCCAAGAGGATTCCTTACACATTTTGCTGGCCTGGGATTTGGGGCAAAGACCTGCATGAACACTGATGCATCCGTGGTGGGTTTTTTTTTTTTTTTTTTTTTGAGCCCTGCAAGGGAATCTGCAGAATCCCCAGAAAGGAAATCCGCCTTTTCAGTGAGAATGCTCATTTGACAAGCTGCCAGTTCTGAGCTAAGCCTCATTTAATAAAGATTTAGTCTGTGGGGACCTGTCAGTGGAAACTGAATTTGGTGAGAGTTTCTCATTCTTTTCATCACTGTAGTGCATAGAGGCTTTCAGCCAGCATTATGGAGAAACTGGAGATAAGAACATCCAATTTAGAGGACCCCCTTACCTCTGGGAACGTTCCCTTGCTGTGTAAGATGGAGATTGCTGAGTTGGTAACAGCTAAGGGAATAAATGGATTGTTATTTGACTTCAACCCAATAGGACTCCAGTGTTCACTGCTGATTAGCATGGCTTAGATCTGCATTCGTGGGCAGAAAAAAAAAATCCAACCCAATTGTTGAGCAAATCCTTTCTACTCAGGGCTTTCCATCTCTCTTTGGTTTGTGATATGAAATGCTTTGATGAATTCTAGCACCTGCCCCCACGTAACCTGTGGAAGGTGACATGTGCAGAGGTACCTGTGCTATATATTGTTTAACTACAGCTCTCAACTCTGGCGATGATTGTATTGCATGTTGGTTACTGCAATAAACCAAGTATCGGCAAGGTTGTGTCTTTTTGGCCTCTGCACTGGTGGCTTCTGTGAATGGGACCAAATACAAAGGCAGCTTTGAAAGTCTTTAATTATGAAATAAGGGGTCAGAATGTTAGTATGGAGGAAATGATGATGAATCTTTAATCAACCTAGCCTTGTTCTCAGTCGTTGCCTGCACAAGGGCACTTGAGAAATTAATCTGAATTAACTGAAGGAATAAATTCAAAGCAGATTAGTTAAACCACTTTAAATGCACTAAAGTGAATTAAACTACACTGAATTAAGGTCATACTAGTTAAACTACATTAAAACCCTGTGTGAACACTCATTTGTAATTAAAGTGGCTTTAGTTCACAGCTCTAATACCAATTAACTGTGGAATGCCCTTGCCTGTGTAGATAGCTTCTCAGTGTTGAGGAAGGTGGCCTGTTGGCCTATATTGCATGCTCCAGTGTTGACTCGCCCTAAATATATATATATAAAATAAAATGTACTGCATTCCCTTAACAGCATGCTTTCTCTGGGAGATGTCTGTATAAGGAGATGAGATGGTGGGACCTATCCTCTGTTTCCATGGTGCTCTTCCATGCTGCTGAGGGATCCCTCACGAAGGAGTATGCATCCCAGTACCGTGGGAAAAGCCTCTTCCACAGCAGTTTCCTGCCCAGCCTTGCTCCTCTACTGTGTTGAGTACAGTAATTGGCCTGAGGAGGCCTGTCCCCCGGGCAGAGGAGATACGGATGGTTTAGTGCTGAGATCAGCAGTGGTTTCTACATTCTCCCCGCACATTACATTTGCCAATACACAGTTGGCTGCGTTCCCTACCAAAGCCTGCATCCTTCTGTAGAGGCTGTGGGATGAATGACATCCTGAGACACTTAAGTATCTCAACGAACACCACAGACAGCATTTCTCAGAAATGAAAATTGAGTGTCTGAACACTCAGGATATTCAGAACAAGTTGATGGGGGGGGGTCAGAGTGTGTTCCTTGTGTTTCAGTGTTACAAAAAAAAAATTAGGACATAGTTACTTTCATCCATGAGTAAGTAAGCTGCTTAGAGTTGTCCTGAAGTCTGGAGGAAAAAAAAAAAAAAAAGGTGTAGAGTGTAGGCATGACACTATCCTACAGCAGTTTCTTTTCTTGCTAAGACGACTTCCGTCCTTCATGGAATAAATAGAGATGAGTGCTCCTTTGGCAGCAGCCCAGTTTGCTTCATTTGTTCTTCTGGGTGAACATTTTTCTCTTCCCACACTCCTTTAACCTCTTCTCTCTGTTTTATTATCACAATCTTAAGCTGCTGCATGGAAATCCAGAAGGAACATTAGTTGCAGATTCAGTGGAAAGCTTTCTTTTGGCACAAGCTAATGTTAAGGTAAAGCTATAAACAGTTCTCAATCTGGCAATGATTAAGACAGCTGTGTTGAGATGCTCAAAAACTGTAGCTGTTTTGTCCTGTGGGTTGAAATTCTGAAGTTTTAAGATGAAATAACTTTAAAATTATTGATGGAAGATTAAAAGCAAAATTGCATGCTTTTCAGGAACTGCCTGAAGGCTTCAGCTTTGCTCTCAAGTTTCTTAATGAGGCTTTAGTGGACTCTCTAGCTAGCAGTAAAATAGCAGTGCTATCCAGAAATAGCTATCATCTATTCCATGTGAAGAGCTGCTCACTATGTTATGCTGCTGTTAGTACAGTTAAGGTCTAAAGAATGTAGTAATTGGAAGTTGGATAGGTTGAGATTGGTAAGACTCGTGCTTAATACGCACATAGATTACTTTGAGCCTGTGTGTATTCAGAATTAACTTTCTAAACCTGTTCTGCTGCCAGGGCTTCTTGTGCTGAGTAACCTTCACGGCAGAGGGGAGGTGGCGGTGTGAGGAGGTGTCCCTAGGCCAACGCTCCTCTGTACAGTCGAATGGCGAACAAACGGCGCTTAAGGTACTGCTAAACCTTGGTGCCTAGGTGAATGCAACCCAGTGTTTACCTCCTGTATTACAATGCTTTGTGGCTTCATTTAGGCTTTCCCTTCTAAGGAAACGTACTCAAATGTATCTTGTATATCCTTTTCTCATGATCCCTAGATCACGTCAATTTGTGACTGCCTGTGTAGGACGGGATGGAGTATACATCACCTTAAGCGCAGTTTCAGCAGCTAAAATTAGCCTTCTAGGACCACAGTGATCAGAGATATGTTCAGGTAACTAATGCTGTGGATTGCAGTTTCGAACTTGCAGTCTGAGAGATGAAACCAGCTGTCTTGTGTGGAAATTTTTCATCCGGTAGAAAAGTATATTGCTTGAGTTGATCCACAGTAACATAAGGCACAGTCTCTGAGACCAAGGATTGTGCTAACTGAAGGCTGATCTACATATATGACTTTAGGTGCGATATCAGCACTTATAGGTACCCTTATACCATGTGGAAGAACTAACCAGCCCCAGGTATTTTTGCAGGAGATGTTTTTGCCATGCCCTGTGTTTCTTACTGTGATGGTGCCCCTCTCTGTGCTTGGGGACCTAGGTATCTTCTGCCCGTTTTTTGGCTTCTTACTCCCACTGAGAGAGTAAATACCATGAATCCTGGCAACCATGCTGGAGCAGAGGAAGGCTATTAACACTGCAGCAGGCTGTCGAGCACCGTCTTTGCACAAGACCGAGTGTGTTCAGGTTTCATGGTGCCTTTCCAAGTAGTAATGCTGCTCGTGCCTACTTCCCTGTGTACTGCTATTAACTCTTCTTCTGAAAGCGCTTCCTAACACTGTAGCTTCGTCTCCTGCCAGTCTGGCTGCTACGGCTTGGATTTACACTCATTTTCAGGGACTGCTCTGTCTCCACTTCTGCCATTAGTGTCAGCACAGTGGTAAAATGTTGCTCCTCCAAGTTGTCTCCATTTTCCTGTAAGGGCAGTTCATGCATCATTTGATATAAAGGTTCTGATAGCTCAGCAAATGTTCGAAGACGAATTGATGCTCTCTTGTGGCAAAAGGCCCAGTGCATAATTTTACATTTACTCGGGATAACGTGGCCTTGGATAACCGAGTCCCAGATTTGCTGTTGCAGGATAGAGTGTCTGAGGGTTTATCCAGCTTCAACCCTCCTTTTTTAAATGCTGTCATTTAATCCCGACAAGCCGGCACAGGCATATCTTTGGTCACGACCAGGCTTTCACTGCCAGCCAGTCTCTGGGTCCTAAGCTGACTCATCAGTCAGAAAGATTAATAACTGCTCTGCTGGATGATTTCACTTGTTGTCATGGCACATGTCCATTAATGGAAAACAAATACTCTCTGGAAAATGAAGCACAGATCGTGGTGTAGTGGCCAGCCAAGTCCTTTTGGCCAAATGCATAAATTAAAGCATGTATTAAGTGTCGAACTTCAGGTTGCTTGCTGCATGGCAGTCTTAATTTTTTTTTTTCCCTTCTTTTTAGTATTTCCTTTTTTTCCTTTTAATGGGGGCTGTTCCCCTACATCTGGAGCTGCAGTGTGAATTTTTTGCTGATAAAGAGTTGCTGGGAGGGTGTCTTCAGCTGGGTTCGTCTTTCCAGCGGTAATGCCTTTTAGCATGTACAGGAAGGTTGAGGGTGTGAAGAAAGGAGTGCAGGCAAGCAGTGCAGGAAAGCCTTGCATTACAGCAGCCTGGTGTGTTTAAACAAAAAAATAAATAAAATCTCCGAGGAGCTTTGGTATGCCAAATGTGTTAGTTAAATTAGTATTGAGTGCTCATACATGGCAAGCCTTCAGAAGTGGGAGAACGTGGGGCTCCGAACGCAGCTTCCCTCTCGACGGCCCCTTTCTGCTCAGGAACTCAAACAGCGCGTACACCATCTGGCATAATCATGGGAAAGGGGGATAGGGCTTTTTCCCTTCCACCCCCACTCTTCTTCGTTAAAGATCCCAAAGTTCACTCTCTACAGCAGGACTGGGTTTCTGCTGTTTCGTTTGGGAAAGCAGCACCTGTAAGCTCCCCCCATCCTAGTGTGCTTGATGGGCTTTGGATGGGTTTCTTAAGGCTGGGAAAGCAAACAGCACATGGCTACGTGGAGTATCTGTGATGCAGCAGTTAGGTTGAACTAGCACGAATCTCGTTATGTATGGCTGATGGGCCCTACAGTCTGTACACGCTGACGTTTGCTTGGCTGAGAAGTATGTTGTGTGGCTTGTATAGTTTCCCAGGATAATAACTCAGCAGGGAGTACCTATGGAGCAGACTGGGGGGAAAGAAGGGGAAGAAAAGCCTATGAAGAGCAAGTTACTACCAGACCCTGTAGATGTGGTCATCAGTTTTGCTGAGAATCTTACTTTTAATCACAGCATTCTTTGTTTTATTTCTTTGAGCAGGAGGAAGTTATTGTTTCAGTCAGGAGGAAGCGTATAAGTGTCCTTTAAGGAATTTGTGCACGGGGAGGAAAAGAGATACCGATTTACAAACCCGAAACCTTTGTTTTACGTTTGCTGATACAGAACCATGTCTGTCTTCCTGATACTGGGGCAGCAGTATGTGACTTAGGCCCGTTCCAGATATTTAAGTTATTTCTAATAAGTTGGCATTTGTCACCACTACCAAGGGTTTATCCAAAAAAGCTTATGGATGAAATAACATCATCTTACTTGATTCATTCATGTGGGAAAGTGTGGCTGGATCTGGTGTTAGAATGGATTTTAATTTTTTTTAAATTTTATTAAACAAAATTGTTTTGCTTTTTTGGGTTTCACCCAGGATTTTCTAAATAAAAAGAAATTGGAATGGAGTTAAATGAAATTGGAATGGAATTAAACACTTATTGCTTCCCTTTCCTCCCAGGAACCTCTGACTAGAAATAGGTATAACACAATAAAACCAGCTTGTGACGGCTTCAAGCTAATGTGTCTATAGCATCCACGTTTGTTGTACCTATATATGTGGATGGTATGTGGAGGGGTTTAACATTTATTCTAGGTTTACCTTGAACAGAAGCGTTGCATGGGGATTCATTTTCTTTTTAAAACAATCTCACGCATGTATAATAAATTCCACCCCCTTTCAAACCCACTCATGCACATGCTCTTGGATTTCTAATGAATAAGCCTGAATATTTATTCATGAAGATAAAAGAACTGTACAGATAGAGGCAGCTGGCTGAACTTTTTTTTTTTCTTTTTGTTAATTTAAATCTGCTGACCTCCGATCGGGAGTAAAGAGGAAACCCTCTCTGATTCACCTAGGCTGTTTGCAGACTGGGACAGACAAAATGGCTCAGCTATTTACTGCTTAGGTACAGAGCATGGTTTCGTTGAGTGGGATGCAGAGAGGGGAGAAAGTGGGGCTGAAAATCTCCCTTTTATGTTGTTCAGTAACTTGTTTTCAAGGTAGACCTCCAGCGCTGTCCTACTGCAGAGCCCTCGAGCGTTTGGGCCCTGATCCCCATCCCCTGCTACGGCTGTGCCGCGGTCAGACGTGACGCCCGTCTCTGTTTTCCGCAGGCCCTGTTGCTGTTGGGCGGCATCGCTCTCTCCTGTCTCGCTCTGGACCTGCTCTTTCTCTTGTTCTACTCATTTTGGCTGTGTTGCCGCCATCGGAAGAGCGAAGAACACCTGAATGCTGACTGCTGCTGTACGGCATGGTGTGTTATCATCGCGACCCTGGTGTGCAGGTACGGTCGATGCTTGAGGGGGATCTTCCCTGTTATTTGGGGTGGCGTATCTTGTGCGTACTTGGTACGCTGCGTCTACAGTTAGTGAATGTTGGCAGTAATCCCTCTTTCCACTTGGTATATGTATGTTTTAAATCTGTAACGTATTTTCTTCCTTTCTACCACTTGGTGAACTGCCTAATGGTTTGAGCAATGTGAAAAGGAATAGCTAATGTCCTGCTCTTTGATACTTTGTAAGCGGTAAATCAAGGACCTGCCTTCTGGGGAGTTTGTTGCTTAAATAGGATGGATACAGTTGAAATATTTATCAGGTCTAGATGGAGATTTCTTAGAATCTGGTGTCCAAAAAGAATGACTACGTGGGAGAGTAGATTAGGAAGAAAGAGGCAAAGATGATTGTTTTGGGTTTGGAAGTATTGGTATTTGACTGGAATGGACGTTCAGATTTTGTAGCCTGTATAAGACACTGCGGCGTTTCATTATCTGTACTAATGTGCCATCTCCAGGAACTGCTAGTCACGGTGTTAGTGTCAGCAATGTTTCATGTTATGACTGAGCAATGGAAATTTCTGGAGGTGAGGTGAAAAGAAGGGTTTCTGAGAAACAGGAAAAATAAAGTATTTAGTGGAAAACATGTGCAGAAGAAGTTAAAAGGAGAGAACTTATATTTTCTTTGTTTTCTGGGTTGTTTGGGCTGTTTTTTTAGTCAACACAGATGAGGATTCCATTTCCTAGAAAGTTAATGACGGGCCATCTGAAAGCAGGGACTTGTTTGTAAACTTCTAGAAGGAGCCTTGGACTTAATTTGTTTTGATTTGGGCAGAGTGAATACTCTGAGCTCTATGGATGTGAGCCCTGAGATTGAACATTGTATTTCTTGCCAATTCTAAGCCTCATCTACTCTTGCCCAAGATTCCAGGTGGTTTTAGTTGACCTTCCTCAGGGCTGGCAGGTCTGAGAGCACTCCCCTATTCAGAAAGGAGATGATTTTATTTTGCAGTGTCTTGTGGTTTGCTTTTTGTATTAACCTGCTGATAGGTGGTGGATCTGGTATGTGATCTTTTTTGGAGGCGAGCATGTTCCTTGAAGGTTAGGCTTAAGCTGTTCAAGGGCTGGATTGTGCTGCTAATGCATTTGTGTATTTGCTCTTTCGAGGCACATACTTAAGAGAATAGAAAAACCCTGAAGCACTGGAATAAACACTGCAGAGCAGACATTATGTTGTAAGTTTAGCAGCTGGAGATGGATTTGCCTGTAGAGGCAGGGGCTCAGTGTCGAGGAGGAGAGCTAGGGCACTAGCTAATATTGCCATCTTCGCAGGGAGCTCTTCTGTGCTTTGCTGACTGCAAATAGGTGCCTGGAATGGAAAGGCAAACCACATAACTTGCAAAGAAGAAATCTCAGCCTCATTCACCTTTCATTTTAGTGATCTCAGGAGCTTCAGCTGCATCCATTCCAATCCACTGAAAGTTCTGTGGTCCCAGAGCTTTCTTACAGAAGCTCTAGCTGATGCTATTTATAGTTGTGGGGCTACTACAGGCTCTTGTTAACTATTGTCATGCAGCATATGTGTCCAAGACAGCTGCTGCAGAGTGTGGCAGTTGTGTTTGTTTTTAATTGTAGGAAGGGTGAGAAGGAGATATTCTGCACGTCTCCCAGAGCGTGTGTGAGATGATTTAAAGTTGGAAGGTCAGCATATAAATTCTGGTAAGCTCGCTGTGACTCCCAGTCAAGTCTGCAAGCTGGAGAACTGCTTAGGCTTCCTCAAAATCTGAAGCATTGGTTCTCATCCTTGGTGTACCATTTGTTTTTGCAAGTATTAAATGCGGGATTACCCTTAAAACTAAGATTCTACCTGAATCTACAGTGATATTGGATGAATATTTGTCTTGACTTTTTCTAATTAGGTTTTAAATTTCCACTCTGAATTCGGTGCGCTTGAGTGATAGCAGGTTGGTTCCGTCCCTGGTGAGTGAAGGTGCTGGCAAGTGCTGCCACTCTCCTGCAAAGCAGAGATTGGTCTTCTGCCCCTCTGAGAGCAGCTGGACAGACTGCTTGAACCGGGGCCTCTTGGTGCTCTGTGCTCAGTGTCTGGCTGGGAATGCAGGTACGGCTTCCGACGAGCATGGAACTGAATCTGTGCTAATGGGAAGCCCCAGTCAGATACCAACAGTTAAAGATTAGTCCGCTGGATATATCCTATCCTAGCTGTGCGTTACACGTAACGGAAGTGCCAGACTGGCAGATGCTGTTGTGTTTCAGAGTGACGGGGAATAAGGCTATTCTGAATGTCTGTCTGACAGTAGGCTGACCTGGGAGGCAGTTTGCACTGTGGTATGCAAGGGGAAAGAAGTAGCTTGGATGCTGAAGCAGTGAGAGGTTCCAAGCAGTAGCTGGTCTGGTCATCGGAGTACCGTGAAGTAGACTATTGTCTTCCTAGATGAGAACTAGTTAAGTCCAGCCATGACTGGTAGATGCTTATCTAGGTAGTACTTAATCCCAGAGGGCCGTTTCTACTGCGAGTCCTGCTGAGTACTATGGATAACTGTTTCCTAATGGAAATATTGAGGTATTTCCTGCTGAGCAAACCGGAGAATGCTGAGCCAGCAGGAAGGCATAACTGGTTAACAGGAGCTCTCCAACAAAATATCTCTCTAATGAGTCTTTCCAGTTGCTCTAGCCACAAAGCTGCAGGAATGATTTGCCTAGATTGTTCCTTGAATACTGAGTTAATTTCTAGTCCTTGCCAATTTTCATCTGTTTCTGTGCATGGGGAGTTGTCTTATAAATCATCTCATCCACCAGTTAGGTGACCCTCACTCTCCCAGAAGGGAGCTCAGCTCCAGAGGTGGATAGGAAGCTTCATAGAGAAGATACCTGAAAGAAATGGGTACAAATAGATGGTGAAAACTTGCTTTCTCAAGTGCCAGTAATAGAGCTTTCCCTTGGTGCGAAAGTGCAAGGTGGTAATTAGAGAGACAAATTCACATTCCTCCTGAGAACATGCAGTCTAAAAAGGGCTCTCCTTATGAAGTTCCTGTAATTAAAGATGACTCGGTATAGCTAGATTATTCATTTCGAAGGATGTGATGTGAATGGCTAGTGTTCATCTCTTCAGACTGGTGGCTGGGTATCCAAAGGGGTTTTCATGGTGTGTGCATGGGTATTACAATGGGAGGATCTCTCCACCAGAAGGCATGTATATGCTCTCTGTATCGGATTAACACTCTGTTACTCATGTATACCTTGCGTAATCCAGAAAACTTTTTTCTGCATGTTGCGTTGCAAGCTAATCTGGAATTACACTTGATTTTTTCTTTTCTGGTTCTTTATCAGGGGATGTCCTGAGCCCATGTGACTCTTGCATACAAATGACAGGAAAGCTGTTGTCCACTGAATTTCTTGAGTCGTGCTGAAAAGTGATACTGAAGCGTGTATACACGGCCTGCAGTACTTTACATCATACTGTTATATCTGTAGGAATACATAGAAATCACGGCATGCTGCTCTTCTGTCTCACATCATTATAACTCTTGGAAGAGCTGGTATGGCATACTGTGTTTCTGTGGGTGTGCACTGGTGATGACAGTGTTAATCTCAGGAGTGCAGTGTTTTCTTGACTTAACGTAAGTGGGTTTCCTAAAACTTACCAAAATGACTGAGTAGCCAAGTGGCTTTCTAAATGCAGTATTGAACAGCAGGAGTAACTTTTTAAATGGCCCATAAAAGTTTGGTAGGTTTATTTATTTTATTTTTTTTTTCCCAAAAAAAATGTGAGTGAGAAGGAAGCAAGGGCAAGGTGGGTGTAGTGGAAGCAACAGGAGGCTGACAAAGGTAGATTTGGGAGGAAGAACTAGGGATGGGACAGTGTGGATCCAGGAGGAGGGGGGGGATGTGTGTGTGTGCTAAGGAGGGGAGTGTGACAGAAGCCAGAATAGCAGAAGTGGAGATGACTTTCCTATAGAAGCGTGGAAAATGCGTTGGAGTATCTTTCAGAGGGTGCTAGGGTGGAAAAAAGCTGTGTCATTCAGGAATGCTGTTCTTGTATCCATGCTGCGTGACAGAAATGCAGGCTTCCCTGTTGGGCAATGACTTTGTCATCCTGTACTGAGAGATGGATCTGCTGTATCTTGGGCTACTGAGCTTCTCGGGGTTTGTGCAAGAAGCCATGTGATTTGTCCTGACCTCAAGGACTTCGCTGTTGGGTTAAGATGAGTTGATCTATTTTTACTTTAAAAGAATGCGCTTAAAAAGAAGGAGCCCCTCTGCTTCCCTTGAATCAAATAAAAGGTAGTTAAAAACTAGTGCAAATCCTTAAATCTGCTTTAAACAATAGCAACTTATACCAGTGTGTGTAGGCAGGGATTTGAAACAACTGTTGGATTTAGATGAAGCCAAATGCAAACAGAAAACTAAACAGCAGTGGTTCTCTCCTCTTCCCCCGCCAGCAGTTCCCCCGCTGCCTGCCCTTCAGCTCTGCCCCCTCCTCAGTCACAGCGTGGGTCCGGGCAGCTGCCCCCAGCCTGCGCTTCTGGGCTTCGGGGATGGTTTCCTTCCCCCTTTAGCATGATAGAAAGGGGAACTGCCACAAAACTGTGCAGCTTCCTCCTAGGAGAAGGAATGGCTGTGTAAGTGGCTCTTGCTAGCCCAGGGTGTGAATGCAGCGCTGGCTTTTGCTGGGCAGTAATGGAATAATTAATGCTTTATGTGTAGTTTCCAGCGACTGTGTGATACGCATGTCTAGAGGAATTGTTACTTGAATTAAATGGCTTTTATCCCAATCCCTGTTGCTCTAGTGTTTTTTTTTTTCAGGAGTAGTGACTGTGCCTAGAGGGCTAAAGGCAGCTGAAGCTGTGGTTCATGCAGGCTGGATAGGAAGCCTACGAGGATGGCTGCTGGGGTGGTTCTGCCTTGAACAGGGTAACGAGTTTCATGTCACTTGCCTGTAGTTGCCAGCACTTCATGAATGGTACCTTTGAATAAACTGGCTAATATACCTTGCTGCCTCTTTAAGGACAAGATGACTGCTGCTACTTCAGAGCGCTGTTTCTGAGTCTCTTCCACCAAAACAGTGCCACTGTGCTGGGAGTACTGAAAGCCAAGCGGCCGGTTTGGGGCGCTTAGCAAGCCTTTGCTGAAAGATTAGGCTTCTAATAGCTGTAGGCTTCTTCTAGCTGTAACAAGCTGAATAAAAATCACTCACCCATTAAAGGGGTCAGATATGCATATTCAATGTCAAAAATTTTCTGGACTTTATTTGGTGTCTATAGTAGAAACAACTATTAAAGTTTACTGCTGCTCAGGAGAGTGAAAGGGTCTGTCTGAAGTTGTTAGCTCTGATAAGACAAGGGGAAATTTAAGCCAGAGGTTTGTGATTGCTGCAGTGGGATGCTGAGTTGCCTTATCCCGGGCATAGCCCTGAATCTGTAATCTCTCTAGTTCAGGGGGAGGGGTGTGTGTGTCTTTTTTATCCCCTCCACCCTCGTGCATCCTAGGCATGTGTTATCAAGCTCTGATAATAGCTACAACCAGGGAGGAATGCAGACGGCTTTTCTCTCTTTAATTTTCAGCATCATTTGCATTAGGAATATGTTTGAGGAATAGTGTTCCTGAAGAAAGAGGCTGATGCCTTGTATTAACACTAAATATTAAGTTACATACCTGCTGCCTCTCTTTCTGTATATGACGTAGGCTGGCTACTCTTCCTATAAGACTCTTCAGCCGAGGCTTTTATGGGCCAAGCTCTCTATAATTTATGGAGATTTCAATTGTTGGAAAAAGCATGAGGCTGACTATCACTTTCATAGTGGATCCACTTCCAGTGCATGATGTCTGCTTCCATTTCTTGTATGTATGAGGAGAAAGTAGAAATGAAACCAGGTGAACTATACTGTTTTGCTCACTCTTTCTAAAGTGAATGAGCATGGGAAAGGAGGGATGGATGCTGTCTTGCTGCAGGAGAGCAGCAAGAGCAGAAACAGTCGTTTGGACTGCAGGTTGATGTATGTGCCAGAGCAAATCTGTGCAAGGATCTGTTATCTAGACAAAGCCCACTCTGGCCTGCCTGCTTGGGTTCATTTCCAGGCTGGGTGGTGATGGTGGTAAAGAATGTCTAACATCCTTTTGTGACCCTTCCTGTTAAACAAAGGCACTACACTTCCTTGTTCTGAAAGCTGTTGTTTGCCTTGTTTCCTTCCTCTTTTATTATTCTTTCAGATCAACTCTGTGAAGGCAGTGCTATAACCCAAGCATAAAGTCGTTGTGAAGAAACGAAATGTTTCATCCAGAATAACTTAGATTGATACCAAAGCCGCCGCCGCCACCACTACCACCTTCCTTTCCACTACCACAAATACAACCTTGGTGTCTTGAGAATCCTCCCAGAAAAGATTGTGGGTGCTCTGGAGCTAAATATGACATGAGAATAGGAAATTTGTATCTTGGTAATGTTTGTTTGCCCTGAGTTTAGTTGTGTGACCCCTTCAGTTCTTTCCTCCTCTATTGTTAGGAAAAATGGGCTTGGGAAGAGGAACTGTGAGTTCCTGCAGCAATGTCTTAATAGAACAGGTATTGCAGACTTGCACAAGGTAATCTCCTGGTTGCAACTCATTTACAGGATCTTCCTCCTTTAAGTGAGGCTTAAGCTAATATGGTTTACTTTATAATTGGGACAGACTGATATGTGTGGACAGTTATGGCAAATCAGCTGATAGGTGGTAATTTGCTAAGCAGCTGGAGTTGAATTGTGTCTGCAAGCTTGAAATTCACTTGCTTTAAAAATAAATAAGCCTTTTGTTCCAGTAAGTTATTAAGCCTTCCTTCCCAGTACTCTAAATCAGTGTGACACAAATGCTTCTAATGGGAAGATAAATGAAGATAGATATTTCACAGTGTAGGGAAGAGGGCATGGATAATGTATCTAAAGGAACCACCACCATGGGCAGGTAGTCAATGCAAGTGACTTGTGCCCTGCTTTTTAAAAAAAAAAAAAAAAAGTAACAAAACAATCTGTATTTCGTATCTAGAGAAGGCATTAATCTCCTGATGCAGCAGTTGGTAGCTCTTGCAGGAGCCACTGGAGAGCTGCTTGGCTGGCTGGATTCCTGGTTGCCCATGGTTAGATCTGAACTCTCTGACAGTGCTCTAACAGATTTTCATTATTGTACCAGAAATGAAATGTAGATACTGCGAAGGAGTGGTGTTCCGCTGTTCCTCATATGGATGCTATACAGAAAATTGGTGACTGTGTGGGGAACCACGGGTGAATGTTTACAGATGAATTTTTTTAGTGGTTGCTGAGGAGCATGACTATCCCAGCTACCCTTTGTGGAAGCACATGTCTTCCCTTTCTGTGGAAAGTGCTGATGTGACTACAAAAGGTGCTGTAGCGGTAAGCCATGCATTATACAGCATGCTGTTTAGCTTGAACTCTACCCTTTTTTGCTTTCTTTCTCTGCAGTGCTGGAATTGCTGTTGGCTTCTATGGGAATGGAGAGACCAGTGATGGCATTCACCGGCTGACATACTCGCTACGCCATGCAAACCGCACTGTGGCAGGTGTCCAAGACCGGGTAAGCACTAGGGGAGACACACTAGCAAATGCGGAGTGTGGGAATGAGCAGACTTGCTCAGCACCTCTTCTCTTGAATCTGGTTGTGCCTGTATCTCTTCCTCATTTTTGTTAGTCTCTGGGCTTGGAGATGTGCTAAAATTTTCCATTAATGGAGCGGTGCTTTCTTCAGCTCTTCTAAAAATAACAAAGCAAACACAGCTTGTTAATGAAGTCTTCTTTCTGCTAGGTTTAAAAACAGCTTCTGATCAGCTCTCTTCCACACCCGGAAGAGGAGGCAAGCCAAAGCAGACAAGTCTCTTAGTAAAATGTATCATTTTAGTACAATCAGTTGTTGCTGTGCACCTCGTAATTTCATGGCATCATTCTGCAACCCTGATGGCTGCAAAATGTGTACATGTGTTAAAGGCTCGTCTGAGATGCCATCATTGGACTACTTGCAAACAATCTACTTTATAGATGCTTGTAAGTTGCTTTTGAACGGTAAGCAGTCTGAGCCTCTTAAGACAGAGGACTGGTAATCTGGAAGCTGTCCGTAACTTGCTAGTAAGGATGAATCCTCTTACTTCCTTGACTTCCTGTCCTTTAATTATTTTTTTTTTTTCTTTGCCATACTGTAGGTACTAGATACCGCAGTGGCCCTGAACCAAACAGTGGAACCAAACTTGCTCATCCTGGAGGAGATGTTTACAAAGCAGACAGACTACTTGCATGTTATCCAGAAACTGCAAGGTCTCTTGGATGATCTGGTCAGGCAAACAACTGAGATACCCTTTTGGAAGAATGAAGAGCTGTCACTGGAGGAGCTGGCAATTCAGATTGACCTCTATGATTGGTACAGGTGTGTAGCATGCCATGGTGTAGTGGTTGTAGCATCCATTTGAGCCTGTTTTGCAACAGTGATGCGTGTGTTCTGGGTGGCTGAACCAAAGGCTGTATGTATTGCTGCAGGTGTTCATGGCCCACCCAGCTGATCTGTTTCTTACAGCAAAATTGCATTCTGTTTAAATCAAAATGTATGGCAACAGCTTTTTTCTTAACTGTGTTTACCACCAGCTGAAGGGAAACTTACTCTCAATGTACAAAATCTGTAGCTTGTGTTCTAACACTGGGGGAAAAAACAGCCACAGAGATAGCTACTCTTGTGTCCTAATAAGGTCATTGTAGTTGTATGTCATGTTAACTAAATAGAGTGGAAAACTGAACTAGTTCCATATGTTAACACCATACCCTAACATTCCTTTTTATTAAGCTTCTTCGATAAAAGATTGCATCCAACGCATTCTACAAAAGAAAACCTCTACTCACACATGTGGAATAACTGAAGTGTTTTCAAACAAATGTTTAAGAAGTTCAAGAAGCTGCAGTGCCTGTTCTTCACCTGATGGTGTCCATTGCATTCTCAACACCTGTGTATGCTGGGTGTGTTGTGTAAATGCTTTTACCTGCCTCGACTCCAGATCCAGCAAATATCCAGAGCTCTCTGGAGATTAATCATTAGTGATGGCTTCTACTTGAAGAACAGAAGGGTTCTGTTTTTCCCATGAGTCACAGTAGCTTCTTGATCTGTGCCTTTTATACACCAATTTTCCTTTGCAGACTAAGTGTTGGGTTTTTGTTTTTTTTCTGCAGGTGGCTGGGATACCTGGGCCTGCTCCTGTTCCATGTCCTGATTTGTTTGCTGGTGCTCTTTGGGCTCATTAGAAACTCCAGGGCCATTCTTATGGGGTAAGTCCTGACCCATGCACAGTGCATAAAGAAAGGTCAGCTGAATGCAAGTGCCTGCTAGTTTAAACCTCTAGATTCTTGTCTGTCGATTTCAAGGACTTCTGAGACCAAAGAGCTTAAATTTGCCACTCAGTATAGAGAGACTTTGTAGAGCATAGCTCTGTGGATAAGATTAGGGCTACATGAGAGATGTTCCTAGGAAGGTTCCTGAGCTATAGAATGCAATGGAACTGGTGTCCATTGCTTTTGCATCAAAGACTAGGAACTTGTCCGGGCGGTCTGCCTTTTGCTGGGTAGCGTTGGTAGCCTCTGTTTGCTGGGAGATAGTAATGTGAACATCCTCCCTTAAATTTACAGGCTTTAAAAATCTCTCTGTAATTCTCTACAGTTGTATTTACCTTTGGCTGTCACACCTGAAGAAGTTAAACTGAGAACAAGCAATGGTCTGTACAGTTAGGAGGAGTCTTGTTGCCATGGTACTGCAATATTAATGCATGTCTATTTCTAAAAAGCACTGCAAATGCTGCCATGCTCAGGCCCCATTACAAGAAAAAAAAATATTCCTCTCCTTATCTTGCAGCTTGGTTTAGCCTGGCTTATTTGGCAAAGATACTGGTATCATAAACACAGTGACGGTTTGACAACCGACATGGCCAAGAGTTTATCCTGGTACATGGTGATGCCATTAATAATTGGAATGCATATTCAGATTTATTATTTGCCAGATGACTTCATACCTGGCAGGTTATACAGACAAAAGTCCAAGTGTATGCACAGATGGTAAACCGAGGGTTTAAATTAGAGAATCTCATTCCCTGTTAGCCAGAAGTTCGTATTAAGGCATTCCCCAAAGGGAGCACATGGCATAAAGAAGCAAGTGTATCACAGCTAAGCAAGATGGTGAAATGCCAGTTTTAGATCTTTTAGCCAAGCAATCAGTTACTGACCCAGTCATCTTCATTTAAAGTAAAACAACAACTGTGTCTTATTGAACTGATTACCACACTTAGCTAGAGGCACAGAGCCATGTTATCCTTATGTCATAAAATCATAGAACCTTGCTGATCCATGGCTGATAATTGTTGCATCCATTTGGAAAAAGTATAATAAAGTCTTCAGCCATCTTATTCCAGAGTGCTGCACAGAGGTCAGTCTGGTGAAGCTCCATTACTTCTGCAAGATGAGTCACAGATCCATTCAGAGAATGGGGATTACTCAAAATTAAGATAAGTTGGCAAACTGAGGGATAGATTTTTTTTTTAACTTAGGCCCATAGATTTTTTTTTTTTTTTGAAGGTCTGGTCCTCAATGAGACAAATGTAGCAGGAGACAGACATGTCCCTGCCTTGGTTATGAACAGGTTTTTGTTTTATATTCTTCAAGGGCTGGGCAGGAGGAACCTACTTGTATTCAAAGCCTGAAGGAAAAAGCATCCCTGAGAGAACAAGCCAGTGTTCCTTTACTTTGAAGATAGGGATACATAAACCAAAACTGCTTATTAGTCTGCATCCCCATACCTGAGGGAGTTCAGGAGCACTTTTGCCTGTGTATCTCTAGTACTCATACTGACAGCAAAGGTGAAGAGCTAATGTGCTGGTTGGGGAAGTGCAAAAGTCTTTTCCACCAGTCTGTGCTAGCTGAGTGTCACTGAGCCCACTGCTCTGTCATCCCTCTGCCTTGTCTGCTTGATAGCAGACACTTCCCACTGTTTCTGCCAGTAATGAGGTCCAGCTATCAGAACAAAACTTTTAAATCTGTGCAGAGGTGGACTTGCGTGGCAGTGGTAGGCACCTAAACTGTTGCTCTGAACTGTTTGCTTGCAGGCGACTCTCTCCTGCGGCTATGTGGGATGCTTAGGTGCTGTTCAGATGCACCCAGCTTGGAACCAAAGCCAGGTGTCCTAACAGGGGCTGTGTTCCCTCCCACAGTCTGTAGCCATGCAATGCTTACACCAGACAACCTCATTTATTCTAGAAACGGGAGAGATTTGTCCGATTTTGGATCAGTATGTTTTTGTGGGTTTTTTTGATAGGGCATGTTTTTTCTCTGAATGTCTTTGGACTGGGAAAGTAAAATCCAGAATGGGAATATGGGAAGTGATGGGATTGTAGTTATCTGTCTCTGATTCTGCCTTCCCTACAGCCACCACTTTGTCTTGAGCCTTTGGCTTCCCTGCTGGAAGCAGGGTAAGACTTTGCTTCTGCTCTCTTCCTTCCCCTGCAGCCCCAGGGCCAGGGGACGTGTGAACCAACTACTGGACATAAACTTCTCTGGTTGCTGCTGTCCATGATATATAAAACGGGTTGGTTAATCTGAACATACAGTGGTAGATAATTTCTTGGCTTTGGTAATTGCTTTGTTCTCAAAATAATACATTTTGTGAAAGGATCTGCTTGAAATCAGAGCTTCTACATCTGCCATCTGTCTGTCTCCCACAGAGTGTGCTTGCTTGGGGTGTTTGCCCTGATTGTCAGCTGGGGATCCTTGGGTCTGGAGTTGGCTGTTGCTGTGGTAAGTGGCTCTGATCCAAGTCCTACTCACCCTTTGCTGCAGGTTTATCAGACAGGAGATTAATGTTATGCTGTGCCTGTTTTATAGTGCATCTTGTTCTAAGTAGCTGTCCGAGCAATTTGCATCTATGAAAAGTTTAGAGCTCCTAATTCCTCCATGGTGTGGTGTGCTAGCTAGTACTGCTGCGGTTCTGTAAAGCAGTGCTAGTGGGGATGAAGATGAGAGACTTCAGTGTCTGAAACACCCCAATAGTAGAGGGTTCCCTGATGTTAACCTGGCTCAACTGCTCTTTGATACTGGTGTTCTTTGATATTCTTTTTCCCTTTTGTCTTTCATCTATCTAGGGCTCCAGCGACTTCTGTATTAACCCTGATGCTTATGTCTCCAAAGTGGTTGAAGAGAATGCAGTGCTTAGTGCTGGTAAGTGCAGGGACTGGCTTTGGCATGCAGTACTGCAGATCCAGCTGTCACATAGGAGCATGGCAGAGACTGAGAATTTAAGGCTGTGTTTGGAACAGAGGAGCTTGCATACAGTAGGAAAAGCAGATGTGTGTGGAGCTCTGGAAGATCAATCTTCTTCCCAAAGAAGCACTTATACTCTGGTCAGAAGTGCACATGTACACTTTTCTTTGTCAGAAGAGCCTTCAGAACCTTTCTTCTGTCTTGGCCCTTAGGTGGAAATAACTGATCAGATGGAGCAATCGAAGTCCCTGGATTATTTTGCTTTAAATGTAGCACTCTTGAATCTTGTTCTCCTCTCTAAGTGACAGAACTGTGGCAATAGCATTGTGCAGTCTGAGTTGTAATTTTTAAAACTTGCTCTTGGGTCTGTATTCCTGAATCTACAATACGTTCTTTTTTTGTCTGTTATCAACACAGATATATAATTTTTTTCCTCTTAATGGCACCTATAAATTAGGAGTCTCTTTAAAGCTAATTTAAAGGGTAAATGAACGGAAACAGCCACAGAGAGAAGTATGAATTTCCCTTTCCTTTATAAATGCAGTATTTTGACTGCTTTGTTTATCCTGTTCCATTTAAAGCAATATGCCTGCATCGCAGTGGCATCCAGCTGGAGTACTAATGGATTTAGGGTTTGTTGCTCCTAATTTAGACTGAAGTGGTTGGTGAGATGAGGGGTGCCTCCAGTTTGAACCTCGGGGGGGCAAAAGTGGTTCAGAACTGTGACTTAACTAAAAAGTGGTTGGGTGCCTACCAGCAGAGATACCATAAGTGCTAAAAAGGAAAAGTATTTTTCAGGACTGAGCTTGCTGCTTATGTAACAAAGTTAACTTTTCTTTTCTCCTACCTCCTCTCCTCTGATAGTTCCTCTATATAGTTCTGTGTATGATAAAACACAAATAAGCAATGACATTGGCTTGCAAAAAGAGCCACTGGTGGCTTTCCTGGTTCTTATTTAGCAGAATCGGAAAATCTTTGCCTTCTGCATGGCAGGTCTGGTGTATGGCCATGCACTTAGCCAAATGCTGCCTCTTACTGTGCAACTGATAGGGAATTAGGTATGTAGCTATGGCTGAGGATGCAGGGATTAGAAGCAATAAGAAATGTTTATGTCTGGAGGCAGAATGTAGTATAAAAGAGTATGTACAGGTTGATATTACCACCCTACAGCTTATTTTTGGAATGCCTTATTTATCGATTTCCTGGGAAGGAGAAGATAGAGCCAGGCAGCTCAATACAGAAGGGTCTTTGTAACAAAGAAATGCAATAAGGGAAGAGAATGAGTGTTTAACAGTGCACAAGATGAAAATCCTCTCTTGGCTGTGAAGGTGATGAAGATACGGCTTCAGGTCCTGTCTCCTAGTTTTTCAATGAGACAAATGGGTCAGTGTGGCCAAGGGGAAATACCTGATGCTAATGCCAGCTGTGCTTGTAATAATTTGGTAACCCAAATCAGCTCTGGAGCATGTTTGGTAACAATTAGATTGACCCTGGAAAACTGAAGAAATGCCCCTTTGTGCTACTTTTCCATTTCGGTTGTCCTTGTCTGCTTGGCTCCTGCAGTTTTTCCTTAATCAGTATCATTCATTTGGACGCTAATGGTGAGTGCGGGACTGACATTCCTGTCCCTCCTCCTGCTTCCCCTGGCACGGACAGACAACTCCCCCGGGTGAAATCAGGCTCTGTTCTGGCAGCACCGTCAGTTATAACAGTTGTTAAGGCTCCATAAATAACAGTGAATGGGTCTAAGCGAAACGCTGAAGAGGAGGAAGAGCAGGTGTTGTCACAGGCTTGAGTTGGAAGGGTGGCCCCTTCCGTGGGTTGCTGGTGTGTCAGCTCCCTGCTGTTAGGCAGCCGTTGAGCGTTCGTGAGTGCCTTTTCCTTTTTTTCAGAAGGAAATCAGTCTAACGTCTGAGCCTGCCATCGCACTAGGCAGCTGGTTGGGAGATGATCAAATGTTCTACCTTCCCATGTGGATTTTCACTGCTGTGTTATAGTTTATGATCAGGAAGCCACAGAAATAGCTCTTGGTCCCCGATGTCGGGACTGTCCTGTGCACCTGAGCAGGAAGGAAAAGCACAACATGAGGACTGCAGTGTGGCACTGCTCAATGACACTTTAATCCCAATGATAGCTCCTTGGAAACATCTTTAAGAGTCTGAAGTAAGTGTTTGTATCCCTTAGGATGCTTGGCTGTAAATTGTAGCAGCTGCTTTGTGGTCAGTTGAGCCATTTCTGCAAGAAGAGTGACAAGCTCAAGGAGACAGGGCAGGCAGGTTGGAGCCAGCATCGATGCTGTCCTCTCGGAGGAAGCTGCCCCGTTTGAAGGCTCCCAGTTCTAGTGCACGGACTCTTCACGCTCTCTGGTTTGCTGCCTCTGCTTTGTGGGTAATGCTCTCCAACGTTAAGAGCAGTATAGACAGATGAAGCAGAAACACTTTAAGATTGCTCTATCGGGTTTCACCAGAGTGTATTTGACTATGAATTTTTCAGTTCAGAAAAGAGATGACTAAGAGAGGGTGTGAGTGGATGGAGGGGCTGAGGTACTCGTTGGAAGAAGAATCCTTTGGGAGTTACCGTATATGTAGAAACATTTACCTTGGGAATCACTTGAGCTGAAGTTGGACTGAGAGGGCACTCATGATTTCAATCTTGCCTAGGTGTCTGCTTGTGGCCAGTGCTGGGGTAGATGCTGCCATCTATTTTTAAGGATATAAGAACCAATAAGTAATCTGAAGAAGCTTTGTAGTGCTGGGTCAATTTTCTTCCTTTAATCACTACTTTTAGTTGTTTTTAAATACAGTGCGTTGTAATATTCCCAGCCCTGTGCTGTGGCATTCAGACCAGGACGGAGTCATCTAGG
>VZTL01026863.1:90860-106404 GCA_013400535.1 Scopus umbretta
GTTGAAACTTGTTCTCCGTGCTATTTTTGAAACGGTAAATGAGGGTGTATAGGCACACTTACTCTTCCAGTAAGAGTACTGGAAGAACGACTGCATTGTGCGTGTTCTTTAACCTTCTGTGAAGGCTCCTCTTTAAAGGAAACTAAATGCAACCGTATACCTTAGAGCTGTGTCAGGCACTGTATCCAGGTTACCTCAGAGCCGAGTCCAAGACTTCTGTAGCTCTGAATTGTGCTCAGGCTTTAAGTCTTTAGAATTACTTTTTAAAGGAGCTAAAGACTTAGTTATTTTAACTGTATAATATAGTTTGGTTTCATATCCACATGACTGACAAGTGTCTGCTGATACATCTTCATCTGCTGGCCTGTCCAGATGTTGGGATCTGTGTATTCCATGGCAGCTTTCCTCTGCTTCTCAGCAGAGGATACACTGATAGGACTTGGATGAGGGACTAATGTCAACAGCATGTGGAGCAGAGCATTTGTACATGGAGTCTAATGCAGTGACTGAAGATCCAGTGCACGCTGATAGAGCTGTGCTGGTTATGAGAGGTGTGCAGTGAAGTGTTAGCGCTCTTCTTCCAGGTTTCAATCATAGGTATCACGGTCATTAAAAGTACACTTTAACAGAAGGAGTAACTGGTTCAAAATATAATGGGAAAAGGTACAAAGGCGCAAAAATCCTGAGTTAAGGAGAGAACATCAGCCCTAACTCTGACTACTCTCGAGTCTTGATTTGTTCCTTGTGGTGGACTGCAGGTAGGTTTGAATGTAAAATGCCCTCTGCTTGACTGTCCAAATCTCATGTTCCCGATTACTTTGTTTTGGTGATACTTATACAACTGTGGGGTGTTTTCTTGGTGGAGGAAGTAGTGAATTCTTTTCAACTTATCCCTCTATGATAGGTGTACTTTGTACATCCTTGAAATGCGGTTGATCAAGTGTCCCTTCTTGATTTTAATGCTCTGAAGAAAGTTGATGTTGCATGTTGTGTGCTGAACCTATATGACTTGTCCAGGAAGACTACAGTAACCTTCCAGGATCTGAGATTTTTTTTTTTTTCTTTCTAAATACTTCTTACAAAACCGTAGCACCTGGAAGTTCTCTGTTCATACTCATCTCCTATCACATGTCACCATACAGAATACAAATGGAAAATGAGCAATTAAGTGCATTTTTCCTTCGAAGACCCTCTTATCATGATGTTTGGCTGGTAATTGCAGCATTGCACTACCTGAAACATGCTCTGCTTGCTCTGTGAGAAATTTCTTTGACTTCTAAGCCTCTCTGAGCCTGTTGGGTTAGTCTCATGTTTTAATAATGCCCTAAACTTTATTTCTGAAACAGTAATTGCCTTTAATAAACTCTGTAGAATATAGTCTATATTAAACTGGCTCAGCTTGGTATTTTCTACCTTTTTCCTTCTCAGACAAAAAATACATCTTAAAAAGAGAAAGAACAGATGTACCCTTTGTCTTCTAAATATAGATGCCATTTCTGGGCCAGAGTTTTATATCAAGATCCATGTTTTGCAGAAAGTTTTCCAATTATGGAAGACACTAAAAGACGAGTGTGCAAATAAGCCACAGGTGTCTTCATCTTGTGCCGATGGGGTCAGCTCTGCCAAAGCAGCAGATTCTCTCTTCTATTGTGCAGAGGTTCAGCCTGGGTCAGTCTTTGAAGGAAAACTGATAAAATACTGTTAATTCTCTGAAAACGCCTTTGGACAGCTGAGCTTTTGAGAGCCTAAAGATGCCTCATAATGTTCTTTCCCAGTGGGCAAGATAAATCATACCTCCTGGTGTGGAACTGCCTTTCAGTTGTCTCTCTGCCAGCTTAACCGGCTATTTTATGTGGTTCAGTTTTAAAGGTGATAAAAAGTCAGTATGCTGAAGAGCACTCTTGGGAAGTAAGATATGGGTATTACAGAATTATTCAAGCTCCAGCTGGTATAAAAAGAGGAATAAAATGTCTGTCCTTGTTGCTTGGTTGTTAGTATCATGGTAGCAGAATCCCAGAAGCACTAATGTGGTCATGACGAAGGCATTGAACACGTTGGCATAAAGAGGCAAAGGCTTTTGTTCTTACTGCTGGGTATTATTTACATGCATTTCAGCTCGTTATTCAAAGCTGAATGGCATATGTTACCTCAGTAGCTTCTGGGAGCTGTTCTGGATTACCTTCCTTAGAATAAAAAAGAAAATAAGAAAAAACAACCCCCCCAAACCAAAACAACTTCTCATCTTTCTGACTTTCTCTTCTGACCCCCAAATTGAAGTCTTGTCTACTGCTGCATGGTACACAGGCTGGATCCCAAGCCACAGTGGATTATTGCCCATCTGATAAATGTTAGCCAATATCGTCTTGTTTGATGGCAGCCTGTTTCCAGCCTGACAGGGTCTGTTCTTTCTTGGGCATAAATTGTTCAGAGATTCATTCTTCCACACTTTTCTTTTAAACTGCCCATCTGTGACACATACAGTCTTCTGATGCCCTCCCTGCCGTAAAATAGAATATAAAAATGCAGTGTACACCCATTTTCTGTACACCCATTTTCTTTTCAACCTCCTTTTCTGGCATGGTTGAAAGCAACATCATGACTAAGAGAGGATGAAGGTGTAAGGTGGGTTTTTACATCTGCATCATTTCCATTTCCCTCTCTTCTCCCAAGCAAAGTATAGCATATTTTGGCTCAATGACTATTGGATTTCCCTCTCTGTAGAGAGCTTGAATAAATCATTAGCCCATCTGCACTGACCTGGCCAGCATCCTTGCAGCAGGCTGACAGTACGTTACTCAGATTAGACTATGCAGTGGCTTGTGAAACTTTCCTTGTCAGACCAAGCCGGCGGCAGCTCCCTGATATGCTTGCTGTAAATACAGACCGTTTTATGCTGGGAGGTGGTCATAATCTGTGGTTCTGTGTTTACAGTAGTCATTCTGACTTACTTTTCTGTTCTGTTTGTTTTGTGTTGTTTTTTTTTTTTGTCTTCTTCCAGTACACCTCCAGCATGAGAGCCAAATACCTCGCCACCAACCAACCTCGTCCAGATGCTGGCAGTGTGCATTAAAATGAAAAAGCAAAAAAAAAACAAAACCCACACGTGCAGTCAGACTAAACAATGTGCCAACTGCTGTGCCCCTGTGCTGTCCTCGTAGAACAATCCTGCTGTTCTGCCCAAAATCCAGTGCAGCTCCTTCTGTTCCTCCAGTCCAGACCACCCCTCCAACCTGGTACTTGCCCACTGAAGTGGAAACCCCTTTTGAATTTAAGCCTTCACCTTGTTGTACCTGATGTGCGAGAGAGAGCAAGCATGTGCAGGCAAGCAACTGAGAGCACCCAGGCAAGAAACTGGGTGCACCTGCCTGGGGCCAAGTTTATCAGATTAGCCTATCAGAAAATAGTTGGTGAATATCTTCTGCCCCCTTTTTTTTCCCCCTTCTATTCCCCAGAGGGACTCGGTGAAAGATGGTGGTAGACACTCTTCACTTCTGCAGTGGGATCAGCAGTCTGTCAAACACTGGAGAAGCAGAGGTTTGGTGTCCGTGACTAGCGTACAACGAGGGAAAGCCGAGTCAATGCACAACTGAGCATTTTGGGAGTCCTCTGGTCCGGTGCCCTGTGTGGGGGAGGAGGGAAACCCCTGCCTCATGGTGTCACTGTATATCCACTGTAACTTGGAAGCCTGGGGCTCTTCTAGAGCAAACCATTCCACTACCCCAGTTAACTTTAAAAAAAAAAAAAGAAAATCCATTAAGAAAATGCCTTTTTCTTTCCCACTATATCTAGCATGCGAATTCTCGAGGAGGAGCAGGGGGGGTCCCAGCACCACTCAACTACCATGTCCATTGCTCTGAACCTGACCTCTCTGCTCCATCAGGGAAGCCCAGGTACTTGCAGATGGCATTCTGGGTGCTGCCTTTACGAGGTTGACACGCAGGTCAAACAGGAGCCAGCCACCCACTTGGTGCCAAATTTTTCCCAGAAAAGACTTGTAAGACTTTATGGGGGGGTATTTTTGCACTAAAGAGTTTCAGCTCTCTGATGCTAGATCTTATGGGACAGTCAGCTTGCAAAAGCAAGAGAGACTGGAAGCACCAATGGATTTATAGCAAATGCAAGCTCTCCCTGCAGGAGTGACCTGTGAACTCTGCTGGACCTTTTATTTTCTTTTAAAATCATAATTTACAGCACAGAGTTGCTGAATTAGCATTGAAGAAAGTTTTTGGAGCCTCAGTCCTAAGAAACTCAAAAGATCGTCAGTATATCTTCTTCTGTGTTCCAAAATCAGAAACCCAAATGTCATTTGGAGAACGTTGTGACTGTCAGACCAGGTTTATATTTTTTTTCTATTTTATTTCATTTTCTTTTTCAAGGCACGTCGCTAACCACTATCTGACCATATTAAGGCACGTGTAAGGCATTTTTCTAGACATGAGGCAGAACAAGGCTTGCAAAGGGGCAGCTGTGTGCCTGCAGAGGGCAACATCCTCCACTGGTGCTGTACTTTCCACTGAAGAGCAGTGCTCTGAAGGGCACTGACAGCTTCCTTCTGGAAGAGGAGACTGCCTCTCGGGAGGTACTGTCAAGTACTGCCCTTCTAGTAGGGTGACTATGATGTTCCTTTTTGTCTTTTTACCTCTGAGTAGGGGCATCTTAGTGTAGCTGCTGAGCATTATATTAAATAACTGGCAGAGTAAATAAAGTGGGAAATGTTTCTCAAACTGGAGTTGAGCCATTGGCAGAGGCAGTTAGTCTTCACCTCAGTGATGTTCAGGCTCGATGTCTGTTTACCCCACGTTTGCTCTACAGGGCACAGAATCTACCAATCTGCCTTTACTCAAGTCAGTTGCCTTCTTGCAGTGAGGTAGGAACTACTCCTAGCAGGTAGCTAGCTAGGATGATGGTATCTGCTGTAAAATGGTACCAGCTCTGTGGAAGAGCAGGCTTTGAGACTCCTCTTAAGATAGAAACCACTAGTAGACTGCAAAAGCTGTAGGCCAGCTATTACCATTCAAAGGAGTAAGGGAGACAGGGAGGAGGCATCACCATGCAGTCAGGAAGAGAAGGTTTTGAAGAAAACTTCACACTTCACCATAAATCTCTGGAAGCAGGATTTTCTTGCTCAGGTCTGAGTATGCCCTTTCAGACACGTTGGATGGGCTTCACACCAAAACATACCTCTGTGTTATCAAATAACAAGGGCAGGGAAATGTAGTCACAGGTGGCATGGAGGGACACTGTGGCTCATGAGCACCAGGTTTTTCCACCCTGTCTTAAAGCCTACCAGGAGACCTGGGTGTGCAAGCATGTGACATGATTAGCTTGCAGGGCCCAAAGCATGCAACTGCTATCTGGGGGGAACTGAACCTTCCCCTCACTTTAAAGAAAGAAGCAAGAGCCATATAATCCTTATTAAGACGGAGTTGTTCTGCCATTGTCTCTCCTTGCAAGGATGTGCTTGGATTACTACTTAGACTTTCAGGGGAGCTGCCCTAAAAATCTTTGGCCTGGTCCTACTCATTGAAGGCAAGTGTTTTGAAGGCTGGAGGTTGCGGGGAACCCTGTGAAAACAAGTGCTTCTGTATATTTAATTTTCTGTATACAGAATGCATCCTGAACATGCGCATGACTGCACTTTGGGTTGGATCTAAATTGTCACAGTGATACTGTCTGTGCCAGCAGGGATAACAGGGGAGCGAGCCTATGCCTTTTTGTTTGCAGCATCTAATGGAGCAGCCACCCTGACCTGCTTCCTTCCAAGGTTTGGCATAGCCACTCATAACAACCAGAACAACTTCTGACAATGTTTGGGGCTTGCGGCAAGGCACAGTTGTGGATATATGTGCTCTGTGACTTCAAAATATAACTGGAAAGAACGTTATGGAGATGACATTTTGTTCTCTGGAGGCCAGCATAACGTGACTGCAGTGTGAGCTGTGTACCTTTGTCCAGCCAGCACTTCCTTTACTTGACATGGATATTGCACTTTTGTAAAGCATCCTGGAACTCTGCTGCCCCGCTGCATGCTGTGCAGAGCGCTGGATAGGAAACACAGACAAATGGGTTTCTTTTGGTTTATTATTAGTACTTTTTTTTTTTTTTTTTTAAACTGGAACCTTGAGCAACAGTGTGGCATTTCTGCAGGCTGGTCTGAATGGATCTGCTGAAGAACAGATGGCCTTTGCCTATTCTTATGGCTGCAACATAATCAGCCTCATCCATATGGTCACATTTTGTCTGAGGAGTGGACTTTCAAAAGCCAAGATCTCCCAGACTCCGTGCCTCCCTCTCGGGTGAACAGCAGGTGCTATCTGGCAAAGACTCATCTGTTCTAGATGGCATTCATGGTTGAGGGAGTCCAAACTCTTCAAGCTGTAGGAGGTAAAGCTGTAGAGACTTCTCTCTCTTCCCTTGTGTGTCTCTGTTTTTAATGTGACAAAATGCCAAGGCCATATCACTTGGTGTGTCCCAGCTGACCTTATTGGAACATTACTCATGTTACTGGTTGCTAGCAAAATGGTCCAGAATTCAGGGGAGATGAGATTGGCCTCTGGACACCTCGCTGACTGCAAAATGGAAGGCAGCTTGTCCAGTTGAAGGTGACTGCATCGGTGAAGACACTTCATGTTACTTTTTCAGAAGCACAAATGTGGTCATTGGCTTGTCTGGTTGGCTTGGTTTATTTCCACTGCATCATCATGTGTGAATGACACTTTCTTTTGGAGCTGAGAACTCTTCCAAGCACACAAACATCTCCACAATGTGAAATGTAAATAGCATGTTGGACTCTTGTGTCCAGTGTTCAAGACTGCATTGTAATTGTAAAGGAAATCGAATCAAGACTTGGCTGTGAATTTCTTGTGCTGTCTTGGGAATATAACTGTAGTGTTTGTATCCTATATGTATTATTAAACTGAGTTCATTTTATGTGCTGATAAAAGGGTTCAAGCTAAGATTTTTAGCGTGCATCCATGTATCCAAATGTGAAGGATGGAGTGCTCCCTTCCCCTCCTGTCCTTTTTAAGTTTTCTCCATTTGATAGGTGTTAATTTTCCGTGTACAGTCATCTCAGCCAAGATGCAAGGATGTTCATTTGAGTGCTTTGAGGGGGACACAGTGCATGGGGTTTTAAATGATCCTAAGTTAGGATTTCCATAGCAGTTCCCCAAAAATACATGAAAAGTTCGGCCTTTCTGAGAGTAAACCGTTTCTCAGGGGGCTGCTTAGCCATTGCTCATGAGAGCTTGTGTGCTGCAGGGTGATAGCAGACAGGAGTGGGTGGATCCCCGTAACAGCAAGGTACAGGTGCCTGTGTGGATAAACCCCTGCTTCGCTTCTGGTCCCACCTTCTCTTTCTTCTAGCAGCAACTGAAACACCATGCTGAGCCCTTTGAAGAAGAGAGAAGTGTCTTGGCTTGTTGATTCTAGCCACCCCACCCGATTCAGGAGTAGGGTTGGTTTCAGGAGGTGGGTGGGTTTTCCTTCAGCTAGGGAGAGGAGCTGTCTTTGAAGTACTTTCTACCTGGGGACCAAGGAGGAGCCAGGGTCTTCCCCAACTCAACAAGTCTGTTAGTGTAACTCAGTGAACATCTCTAGGGGGGGGAGGAGTAAAGGCCCCCAGGGAGATACCAAGGAGTAGATCTGATGCCTTGAGAGAAGAGACCTGACAAGACTTAATCTGCACCTTTAACCGGGTGGCTTCTTTCATCACAGCCTACTCCCCTTTTCTAGAAATTTTTTGTGTGCATGCTATGGATGGCTTCCCTAGTCGTTCCAGGAGGCCCAGCAGAGGCGTGGGATGTTTTGGTAGCAGTTCCTAGATGACTGGCAAGTGATCTGTGCTTTTGGAGGGGAGTGGATCTCCTGCCGAGCTGTGATGGTGAGCGTGTTGCCCAGCTGGGAGAGAGAAGGGGCGAGTTACAGGTGGCCTGGAGCTCCCAGGTGCTCACCCAGCTCCTGTGGCTGCATGCATGAACAAAGTGGAACATAAATTGATGTACAACCAGAAAGTTCAAAATATTCCTTCCCTAAAGAGGATAACTGTAGCATGAAGCTCTTAGGTGCTCTGCATATTTGATACCACATTGCTCCTCACTATGCAATTCCCAACTCCTTCCTTCCTGTTCCTCTAATCTCACACCAAGACTTCTCCAGTGGCCTCTGCCCAGGAGGCCACTGAAGTCCCAGAAAAAGCTTCATTTCTTTCATTGTCCTCTGCATTGGGTCCAGCTGCCCCGCCGTCGCGTCGCGTGCCTCAGGTCCCTTGTTAACAGGAGGCCCCATGAGTTTTATTCTCATCATTCAGAGGGAAGTTTATTTTCTTGGACACTGTGCACAGAAACCTAATGGTGAACATGTACCTGGCCTTTTTGTAACTTTTCTGTTTTTTTCTTCTTAACCATAATGGTTGTATATCATACCACTTTATATACATATATAATATATAAATATATATAATTTTTTTTAAAACTTTGGACCTGCTAGTTTCTTTCAAGTGTTCCTGCACTTACCCAAAATGTTTTTAAATTGTGAGGGTTAAAGAGGATTGAGCCCATTTTTGTATCTTTACTTTTAATTCTGTAGTTCTATTGATTGTAATGTAGCTATTTTTTACTGTAACTTTTTGGTTTGCAAATACTAAACAAAAAACCTAAATGTAATTTCTGTGGTTTCTATTCAGCTTGGGTTTCATGTTTTAAAAATAAACGATTTAAAACCACTGTTCCTATTTATCGATTCTTATTTTCTCTCTCTTTTTTTTTTTTCCTCCTTGTTCATAAACCTGCCTGAATTGTTGTTACCTTTCATACGTCATGGTAGATCCATGAAGTGAGGATGGGTAATAGAGCCATAAAGTATAATAGCTAGTAGAGGGTGGAAGGAATAGGAACGTGAATGCCATGTACTGCAGAAATCACGGTATTAACGTCGGTCCTGCTACGTGAGGTGAAGCGTGTGCACGGGTATTGGCAGGGCTGCTTTCTTCCTTTGCTTAGAGGTCTCAGCCTGATCTGGTTGCTGTTAGAAATCATAGACTTTGGGATTTCTAATCCAATTTGAAGACTGGACTGTTCAAATTGAATTGGACAGTTTCAAAAGAACCTCTGAAGAAAAATGATTGATACAGACGTTTTTCCTCCAGGGGAAGTCTGCGCTAATCCTGTTTCAGAAACGATGCGGCTTGCACCCCTCCTGAGCGGTCTGCAGCCGGGGCCTGTGAGGGCGAGCTTTGGCAGGGGGGAGCCGGGATGGGGGCACGGAGCCGGGATGGTGCCTGCTGCGGGGCTGCCCTTGTACTTGGGACCTGCTGCTGGGCTGTCCTTGTACCGGGGACCTGCTGCAGGGCCGTCCTCATACCGGTGACCTGCTGCTGGGCTGCCCTTGTACCGGGGACCTGCTCCTGGGCTGCTCTTGTACTGGGGACCTGCTGTGGGGCCGTCCTCATACCGGGGACCTGCTGCGGGGCTGCCCTTGTACTTGGGACCTGCTGCTGGGCTGTCCTTGTACCGGGGACCTGCTGCAGGGCCGTCCTCATACCGGGGACCTGCTGCGGGGCTGCCCTTGTACTTGGGACCTGCTGCTGGGCTGTCCTTGTACCGGGGACCTGCTGCAGGGCCGTCCTCATACTGGGGAACTGCTGCGGGGCTGCTCTTGTACCGGGGACGTGCTGCGGGGCCGTCCTCGTACTGGGGACCTGCTGCTGGGCTGTCCTTGTACCGGGGACCTGCTGCAGGGCTGCCTTTGTACTTGGGACCTGCTGCTGGGCTGTCCTTGTACCAGGGACCTGCTGCAGGGCCATCCTCATACTGGGGAACTGCTGCGGGGCTGCTCTTGTACCGGGGACGTGCTGCGGGGCCGTCCTCGTACTGGGGAACTGCTGCTGGGCTGTCCTCGTACCGGGGATCTGCTGTGGGGCCATCCTCATATCGAGGACCTGCTGCAGGGCGTCCTCGTACCGGGGACCTCTGGGGCCTACAGGCACTGCTGCAGAAGATGCTGGAGCAGTTGGAGGATGTGTACATCAGCCTGTGGAGATGTTCGCTCTGCGCATGGTGCCATGGCGTGGGATTCCCTTCCGAATCCCCTTGCTGCTTTGCTTATGCTGGAGCAGCAGCCAACACAAGCGGTGCATTTTCACCAGCAGAAGTACAAGAAGTGGGGAAATAGGGTCTGGGGGGAGTACACCACCAACTCAGCCACGGCAAAGGTGTCCCTCTTCAGAAGACAGTGAAGTGTATATACGTGCCTTCAGCAGCATCACACGGAGAGTCAAGAGAGCTGGTGCGGCTCGGTGCGGGCTTGTCTTTCTCAGCTCTGCCCTGGGCTATCGTGGGTTTCTTTTTAGTTCTTCGTTTGTACTGTTCTCTGATCGCAGGCCCATTCTACCACATCTCTATCAAGTAGTGAACTAAACTCTTTACCTCCCTGTAATTCTCTTGATCTGTTTTTTGCCGAACCCTGCCAGTCAGATCGAGGGGTTGGTCTCCTGCCTCCGTCCTGCACTGTTCTTGCCTCAGACCTCAGGCCATCGCTTACCGGCTGTGGGTCTTTGGGAAACTCACTACCACCAAGCTGCAGTAAAGCCAAACAGCATCTCCTGCTGCCGGATGCCCCCGTGCCTGAACTTGACCCCTAGGATGAGGGCTGGGGGGAGTGGAGCAGCTCCTCGTGCAGGAACGTGGGTCTTTTTGGGGAAGAGGCAACAACTGTGGGGTGGGAAGGGGCATGGAAAAGTCCCTTGGCAGGTTTTGGTGACAGCAGATAGCTCCAGCAGAGCTGACTGCACTTGGTCGACTGCAGGTTAAAGCAGAAAGCTCCCAAACTACCCCGTGATGTGGCAAGGACCAGGCTGACAGTCCTGGAAGTGGCAGAGCCAGGTTAAAGGCCACTGGAAGGGGACCGCATCCTGCAGCCCTGTGACCTGAGCTGGGCTCCTGGGCACCCTCCTTGGTGCTGCTGGTCCTTCCCCGCTCCCCATGGGATTGTGCATGCACAGGTGTGTCCTGTTTCCTTGGAAGGCCAGACTGGTCTAAGCAATAATTTAACTCTGTTAATGCTGTATTTTTTTTAAGTGCTGTGTGTGTTTGCATGACTGAAACCCACACCCTTGTTCTCGAGTCCTGCCCGTCGGTACAGTGCAGAACCACAGAAGGCTTTTTGCTGCCTTTCACCCTTGTGGCTGTGAATATCAGTAAACACCAGTTTTCCTCCCTTCATTAATAATTGATAGATTGGCCTCCTCTTCCCCACCCAAAGGAGGAACCCACATTTTCCATCCTCATCCCTGGTCTGAGATGGTTAAACCTGCCTCTCTGGTGCAAAGGCCTTGGAGCAGTCAAGGGAATCTGATCGCGTGAAGGAAACTAAAGCCCTCATCAGAGTTGACACGTAAATATTTTACCAGGTTTATGGACTCCCACCAGGGATAGGAACACATGAAGGCCACCTGCCTGGTGGCCTTTCCCAGTGTTTTTCCAGCCAGCCATCCCCAGCCGCAGCAGGCTTTGCTCACCCTGCTGCACCGCTCCCTGGCCCAGCGACAGCAGGGCAGGGCTCTCTCCTGAGCAATGCAGAGCTCCGTGCCCCCATCCCGGCTCCCCCCTGCCAAAGCTCGCCCTCACAGGCCCCGGCTGCAGACTGCTCAGGAGGGGTGTAAGCCGCATTGTTTCTAAAACAGGATTAGCGCAGCTTCCCCTGGAGAAAACAGAGGGGAGGGTGAAGTACATGTTTGAATAAACCTTGCCTTCTGATCAGCCTTCAGTAGTGGTCTGTTAGATCTCTGTCCTCAAAGATAAGGCAGGGAGGGATGCCCTGGGGAGATGCTTTCAAATATATTTGTTGCTGTGGTGTGCTGAGCTGTGCTAACAGGAGCGTTGCCTCTGGGAGCTGGCGGTGGATTGGCGGCTGGAAAACCGGCAGACAGAGCTGGTGGCTGCGGTGTGCTCACTGGGACACAGTTACTGACCAAATGCCCTCGTCTCCTGTCACCTCTTGGGGTGGGAAATGGCCCGTGCTACAGGTAATGCTTTCTGCTGAACGTGGTGCTGTGCATGCAGTGTCTGCTGCTGATGCTGAAGCCTGGATCTGCCCAGCTTCTTCCATCGGATGCACTTCAGAGCTGGAGTCACAGCTCTCCTTTGGTAGAGTCTTGTCAGGATTCTGCCACCCCATGTGTCCGGGGAAGGCAGCAGGCAGCTGAAATTGCATCTCATCTCCTCTAAGCACCGAAGCACTCCGTCCCCAAAAATGACCCCTTCTCTCTGTCCCACTCTGCTGGACCACATCTGCTTTCAGGAGGTCATGGCCTCTCCTTGCAGATAGCCGAATGCCCAATCGCCCGTCGGCTTGAAAGAAAAGCCTAAACAGATCTGTCTGACCACTTGGGGATGCTGAAGTCCTGCTCTTGGCAGTTGGAAAGGTTTGCAAGCGGAGGCAGCCACAGGAGTGGCGAGGGGAGAGATGCTGCTGCTGGCCTGGGGCCCATCCAGCCGCGCCGCAGCCCCAGGGCTCAGCAGGGCTCCCCGCGTCTGCAGCCCTGCCTGGAGCAGCTCGGTGGGCCACAGCGCTGTGGCCAGAGGGACATGACCACCCGGCACGTTTGCAGGCAGCCTTCACCAGCTCAGGTGGCTGGGCAGGGGAGGAGGGTGGCCTGGCTGCGGCCATCTCTGTTCATGGGTCCAGCCACCGCGATCGAGCAAGCGGTCACACTGCCGTGCCCTCGAGCCGTTGCGTTCAGCGCGATGGAGAAGGGACGGGTGGTGGCAGGAGCAGAAGGGCTTTTCCTTCAGTGGCTGATGCCTCTATTGCTGCACGCAGGACCACAGGGCAGTTTGCCTTGGCCTCAGGCAGGAAGGTCTTTGCCTGGAGCAGGCGGTGTTTCTCACCACAGTCTCAGCAAAAATCCCTACTCAGAGATTTTTAATTCCTCCCTGGTCCATGGAGGAGACTGGGAGGAAGCACAGCTCCCTTCTCACTGCGAGGTGTTGCAGACGGTGCTGGAGCCTGTCTCCCGCCTGCTTCCTCTTCCCACCAGCTGAGCGCCATGGGACTTGGTGCTTGCACCCCATAAATCACTCGGTCACTCATGATCCGCTCCAAATGCTGCTGCTCCAGGGCCAGGGGAGAGCTGCTTGGGCAGGGAGCCGCCCCCCCACTCCCCAAGGGGTTTCCTAACGCAACAGCCCCTCCTGTGTCCCCCTAAATAAGGGGGGTACTCCTTGGGCTGATGTGGACGTGGTCAGAACATCACCCGAGGCTGACCGCTGTGGTGCCACTGCTTTGCTGTGTGGAGTCACTGCTGCTTTCAGTCTCCTGCCCGCAGCAGGGACAGGCACAAACCTGCCACCGTCCCCCTGGTGAAGCCACCCCGGTCTGGGGGGGATGGAGGGGACACATCCGCTGAGGAGGAGGAAGGAGGGGCCGGGAGCGGGGCCATACAGCGGTGCCGCAGCTTCACGGATCTCATCCAGCAGTGCCGTGGGAAGTGTTTCCAGCTGCTTTTAAGATGCTCAATTCATCTCCTCCTCTGCTCTTGGCTTGCCAAATGGCTACAGGAGCAGAGCTGGCCCCGCTGGGCGGCTGAGGCAGACCAGAAGCAGCGGGTGCTGGGAGCCCTGGGGCGGGCCGGGGCGAGGAAATTGGTTTTGATCAGTTCAAGGCTGGTCTTAAAAGTCAGGAAGAGAAAAATAAACTTTGGAGGTCTGGGGGGGGGCTATATTTTTTAACCACCTGCAAGTGATGCAGAGGTGGGAAATCGGAGAAAGGTGAAAAACTAAAGGGGATGCGGGCGATGGCTGGGAGCTGCTTTTGGCGGGGGGGCTGCCCTGCACACCCCAGCACTGCGTCGCGGCCGTCCTGCAGCCATCACTACCTGCCGCAGGGCTTTGCGGCCCCTTGCTCCGAGGCAGACGACGCTAGTGGGGGATTTCATGGCCTCCAGCTGCACAGAGGTGGTGGGGTGCCGCTCATGCCCCGATGGGGACCCAGCGCTCTCCTCTCCCAGCATTGGGACGGGCGACTCCCAAAGCTGCAGCTGGAGCTTTGTGTGCATTGCTCAGGCCCTGCAATTCGACCTCTTTTATGTTCGTTTCCCACAAATATTCCAGTTTTCTGGGCCAGAGCGGCTGGAAGTAGCGCTTGGAGCCGATTCACACAAGTTTCGTCGTCTCCCAACACCCCCTCCCAGCCCGAATCCCAAATATTTCTCGCCGGCGTCGGTGCCAGGATGGGTGTTCGTCCCGTCGCTGTGCAGACACAGCTGCGCAGTGAGAAGCCCCCGCGCCGCAAAGCGCCCGTGCTGCAGCCGGGCTGGGAACGCAGCGATTCACACAAAGTCCAGGATAGCGAGTGACCCAAATGCAAAGTAACACAAAAAAAAAAAAGGAGGTGGGGGAGCAACAAAAAGGACAAAACCAGCGTGTTACTCTCTGCCCTTGATGCTGCAGCCACCGAGGGACCAGGAAAGCCTTTGGCTGGGCACGATGCTTGGAGCATCCCTCAGGTGCAATGGTGTCCACAGCAGTGGTCCCTAGGCAGCGGCAGTGTCCCCACCAAGCCGGGCTTTGCCCCCACCCCACCACCGGACACCAGCACTCCCCAAAAGGTACAGCCGCCTTATCAGCTGCCACAAGCTGACGAGAGTAAACAGGACGTCCCACAACAGTGTCGGGGCGCAGATGAAAGCAGGCTGGCCTGATGAGCCCGCCAAGTATGCGAGAGCAGCAGGCTTTGCTTTTGTTTTCCTTTTGTTTATTAATGCATGTATTTATTTACTTTTCAGCCCACGAGTAGGGAGGGAGGAGAGAGAGGCTGGGAGCCTGGTGTGGGACAAACCGGAGGGCTGTTGTACTGCCTACACCCACTCCCAAAGCCTCGGTGGGGTGATTTTTTCTTTTTTTTTTTTTTTTTAATCCCTCTCCAGGTGTTGCACCATACCCAGCACCCCGCACCCCCAGCCTTTACCCATGCCAAGGGGCTCCTGCTCCTTGCGGCAGCATCCCAGCTCCATGCCACAGCCCCTGGCCCCCCCCCAGTGCCTCGATGGACGCGTAACACAAGATTTGGGCTGGTTTGCAGTAAACAGGCCCCCTGCACACCCAGCCCTGCCTGCGGAGAGATGGGTGCTGCCCTATCCTGCCTGCATCTCCCCATCCCGCCCCGGGGGGGGCCAGGGGAGGGCCAGCCTGCAGAAAGAGTGACGGCACTGCTGCCGGGAAGCGCCCGTGCTGCCGAAACCGCAGCCCTGTGAGCAATAGGAAAATACGCGGGCGAGCGGCGGGTGGCACAGCTTCCTGCGCCTGACGCAGTTCCCCTTCGCTGACCCCGCGCCGGGGGGGGCCAACGGGCACCAAATCCTGCACCCACCACGCAGTCCCTGGCCCCAGTCAGCGTGTGCTGGGGGAAGGCAGGATTGCTGGCTGCCCTTCCCTTTCTCCAGGGAGCTTTTTGGGTACCTGTGGGTTGGGTTTTTTTGGGGGTGGGGGGGGCGGGTCAGGGCAATGCTCGGTTCCATGGGGCAGCAGCCAGACCCTCCCCCCCCCGC